>KV722415.1:0-53448 GCA_001687445.1 Obba rivulosa | reverse complement strand
TCTCGAAAAGGGATTAGAAGCGAGATAAGTCCCGAAAAAGCCACGATTGACATTCTGCTGATGTAGTCGGGTAGACTCAATACCATCGTGTTCGAGCCTAATACTTCCTCCTTGCACCTGCTACAATGCTTCCATCTTAATATTCGAGCGCGATTGGGTGGTTCACGTTGGCTATTCCTACCTTCTGCTCTATGGACATATATTCGCTTCCCCCTCGAAACAGACTTCTGTCATTGGCTATAGTTTCTCCGGCACCATAACGGGCCGCCGCCACAGGCGCGTTGAAAGGGTCACGCGACACGCGCTTACGCGTCTCCGATCGCGTTCTGTCTACTGTATGTTACTGAGTCGTCACGTCACCCAGACTCCCAGTGGTTATCGCATCGAGCCAAAGCCATTTGTCGGAACATGGATTCGTCCACTGTTGCAGGACGCCCTCGTCGGACAGCGCGGCCCACACTCAAGGCAGCTGCAGCCACAGCCCCGCCTCCACCCGCGCCTAGTGCACCGAAGAAACAAAAGACGCAGGATGCGGAGAAGTCTGCAGCGAGCAAGCTTGAGTATCTTCTGACGAACTCTAAGAGTAAGCTAACCCAACTTGACATCTCGGTAAGTCTCAGGTTATGTGTGTATAGTATAGATGGGCAACTGTTCATCACCCCCGGGTCTCTGCAGTGCTGACATGTTATACAGGAAATTTTGAGTTACAGCACTTTCTTGGACCTTTCGAAGGAATCACAGGACTTGCTCGTCGCTCTGCTACCTCCAACGGCATTTGCCACATACCAGCCAACAGTGTCACCGACACATGTCGACTACGTCTCATCGCAGGTCTCACAAGATAGCGCAAATTTAAATGGTACAGGTCCCTCAGATGTAACACAGGCGAAAACCACAGCAACATTGGATCCTACGGTATTCACCTCGCCGCATTTCCTCTCTGCGGCGCGCACTTTCCAAGATCACCTCTACTCGGGGTGGTTGACTCAGAAGGCCGCTGAAGATACCAGACGGTTTGAGGAAGGCATCAGGACGGGGACCATGCATGCGGAGTGGAAAGATGAAGAATGGGAGGCGGACCACGTGCTTAAACCAAAGGGAAAGAACAAGAGGGGTAGACCCATGAACCTGACACTCCTCGCACAACGAGGGATTCTGAAGGAGGGCGACGTGCTATCCTATCGCAGGGAGTTCTCACACCTGCAGATAGTCGTCGAGAAAGACCTACTGGTCAGCCATGCCTCCAAGGTATATACATTCATCGGCTAATTTGGATTGTAGATTCAAACCATCCACCCTCGGACACACACTCTCGCCATTTGTCTATCACCAGGCACAACACCAGCTCTCCCTCCGCCGCTACTCACGACAGGCCAAGAGCTTCCTGACGTACACATACTGTCCATGGATGACATCTGCGATCCTGAGGACCTGGAGACCGGCGTCCTGGATGTGGACAGTCGGGTACACCGCTCTGAGCGATCTCATGTACGGTCAGTAGTGACGTCAGGAGCAATGCTGGACACGTCAACCACATCGCAAGCACAGGCAGTGTCAACAGCCCGGATCCATGCGTGGAAGGCGTTCACGGTTTGGCGGTGGCGGGAGGAGATGCATGATGCCGTCGATATGCACATTCTGCAGGAGAGGGGCGGGCGAGAGCGCGTCGGTACTTTGTACTACCTTCGGGAGCACTGTCACTCGTGATACTGTGCTGTCTGATGCTTGCTGGAGACCCAAAGCTGAAAGAGTGTACTTGACCGTGACCGAAGTATGGGCAGTAAGTTTGAGGCATATAATATTCGCATAGATTTACTGTAATATCCTAAAAGAGCATGTGAGGCCGGATAAGCGGGTTGTTATTTCTCTTCTCATATTTCCTATGGTATCGTTCCTCGATGCGACCACGGCGTCGACAGCTGCGTGCATACATATCCTCAGCTTCTGGCAATCTATTGACTAGTCCGACACTGCTCAGATCAGCCCGAAGACTCGAGACTCATATGTGTGTTTAAATGGTCTCGCGGATGGGACCGCCTGCACATCCCTATAAGTATGACCCGAGCCTAATACCCGACCGCAAGGCTGGACCGGCGAAAGTGCAAAGTGCTCGTTGCCATTACATCACCATTAGACCGGAGGTACCCCGAGAATTATATCTTACATGGAGATAACGGAAGAAAGTACGACTAGACAGACAAGTATAACGAGACAACGAGTAGACATATTACTGGAGAAGGCCATCCACGATACGACAAAAGCAGAGGGCGACATCCAGGATTCAGGTACGAGATTCATTATAATATTCAAGGCAAATAGGAGGTCATATTGAGCGTGTTTATAGAATCCTAGGCAATATATGTCAACGTTCCGCTCGTATGCACCGCAGATAGACGTAGACTCACCAAGATGCAATTATGCAAAATACGGGGCAAGTTATGGTGATCATGCATGCTGATAAGACCCAGCCGTACGCCCTATGTGCGTGCTATGCCGATGACCTTACATACCCATTCTCTGCGCTTATACCAACATTCAGTCAGTACGCCTTTCATAAGCTCGGAGGACAATGCGGAGACTCACCAGAACGTCGCTACTCGGGATGCGATGGTGATGTTTGCTGGACGCCGAACGAGGCGAACTTGCGCTATCCGCTGCCGAACTGTACTGTTCGAGGACGGGTGAGCAGCGTCTACGCAGCAGAGGGAGGAAGACACATACCTAACACCCAGCTATGCACAATGCACCTCTCTCCACACCCAGTCTACGCCGCTCCTGTCAACACCTGCTATCTGGTACAATCCTCTCGCTCCGCTTCAAGTATCTCCTGCCACCTCGCCCCTCCTATCACTTCCCCCTTGACCGAAGTACGCGCATCGGCTGCTCCAAAGCGCCTGAGAACATCGCGTGCATGGCTAGACCTCGATCATGGAAGACGAGGCCTGGTGAATGGTCAGGAGGATGTAGTGTGTCGAGAAGTCGAGTTTTTGCGATAGGGCTGCTCCATAGCGCCTGACAGTCGCATGTGCAGGATATCTGCTAGTCGAATGAAGTCGTCCACTTGTGCTTTTGGAACATGTCAGCACGCTGTCTCTTGCTAGTTTGCGACGACTTACTGAACGTCACACTGACGAGATGGTGCCTCCGGACTGGAAAGCGACCCCACCTGGCTACTACAAGAGAATCCATCAGGATCACATTTGTCTCCAAACGGCGATCACATACCTTCATTATTCCCGCCACCCGCTCCCCTCACTCCCTCACCCCGCCCCTCTTTGCTCGCCTACTCGTCGTCATACACGCCGCCGTCAGCGTGCATGATCCACTCCCCGACCTGACCGAACGAGGCGACTTCTCCATAGTGCGCCAGATCCGGGCGAGGGGCGAGGGGCTTACGACGATGCTGGGACTTCTCTATTTCTGGCTTCTGGACATTATCCTCCTTGCTCGCAATCCCGGGCTTGTCTTCTTGTGTGATGGAATTCTCCTTGCCGACCTTCGCTGATTCGACTGATTCGACTGATACTGCATCACGGCGTGCGACGTTCCTCGCATTGCGCTCGCATGGAGTCGAAGGCTTCTCGGCGCGAGGCAGAACGGTACGGGTAGAAGATACAATTGCAATACGGCCCTCGCGCTGCAGACGCTCCTTGTTGGCACTGACCTTGTCTTTGCCAGGAGCAGATACGGGTGTGTTATGGACCCTGGATGCTGGTGCATCGCGCAGAAGGCGAGTCGCGCGCGAAGGTTCCTGCATAGAGCTGGTGTGTGAGGTGCTGGACTTAGGTGTCTGGCTAGTGCTCACCTTAGAAGGTGCCGACACCTGAAAAGCACGCCTGGTCTGCGTGATCATCGAGGAAACTCGGCTCAGCATTGCCGACTTCGTCTTGATTGCGGAAACAGGGGCAGGGTTTGACGTAGATGTGTCATCTTGCTGCTTCTGATGCCTCTGTGCTAGCCGCCGCTCCTCGGGAGAGATGGGCATAGCAAGCATGCGCACCATGTCCTCGTCGCAGGCGCTGCTTTCGACTTTCTTCGGACCCACCTGAGCGCGGAACGCGGGCATCCGGAGTGGATCGCCGCCTGGGTGCGACATCGGGAGGGCACTGCGGGACCAAGGAGACTCATCGCTCGCATTGTTAGTATCACCACGGAGCAGTGCGACTGGGCAGGTGTTGTCAACACTGCTACGTGTCGCATTGGGGTTCTCAGAGGTCCTGTCGCGGGTGTTCGCGATCTTTACAGATAGGACAGCGGTAGTGGAGGGCTGTGACGCGGCGTTCGTCTTCGATGACGAGCTTACAGTGGACAGCCTCAGAGACGTGACGTTCGCCTTCCTCGACGATCTCGTAGCGGACTGTCCGGGCGACATGGTACTCGTGTTTGACGACGATCTCATAGCAAACCGCCGGGCGACGGGAGCAGGGCTCTTCAGTGCATAGTTCATACGACGTTGTCCAATGGGAGTGATGGGCTGCAGGCCGCCAGAAGTAGGGCGTTTCGAAGCCAGCTCTCGACGGGAAATGTATCGAGGGGGACGCTTGCCGATGGGAGTGATAGCAAGACGACCGCGCTCGTGGTCCAAAGTCTTGGATGCCGTCTTGGATGTCTCTGGAATTATATGTTAATATCAACTAGTTATGTGGCCCGGAATTCAACAAACTCACCAGAAGCACTGAGGGGCGACTCGGACGCGTTATGGTCAAGCACGACAGTGAAGATCGGAGGTGCTGGACCTGCAGCTCCGTTGTCGCCATGTGCAACATGCCTCCCATCCAAACTGCCATCCGAATTCATCTCCTCACATTCCCCCTCATTCCCCTCCATCATCATCGACTCGCGCTGAGCCTGGCGCGCCTGAGACTGCACAGCGGCCTGTCGTGCCAACGCGATGGTACTCACGGAAGTAGACTCAGGGGTACCAAAGGTATCCGACAATATCTCCGCGTCAGCCATCCTGGAGAGAAAGGGGGAGGCTGACAACACGGTCGATTCCACAATGTACGGGTCGGTCGGGAAGAGTTCAGGCGGGAGTGAGTTAAAGAAATCGCAGAGCGCATGTGCGAAGTCTCTGTTCGCTATCGCCATGCCCGTTCCTTGACGAACGAGCTCTGCAAAGCGAGGCCAGTGAACAGAGTAGCCACCAAGCCCCTCTGAGAGTCGCAGGAACGACTTTGACTTGTTCTCGGCCAGGAAGGCCTTGAGCAACGTCTGCGCCGACTCCAGCACGTCCCCGGCCGACTGCTGGAGCTCGGCGAAAGACTGCAACTCTTCGAATAGCTCCGCGACGAAGACGAGGTTGCCGTCTTTATCAGCGATTGTGGCGCCTAGGGTGCTTGGGAAGGCGGATTCCTGAGGCTCTGAGATGTTCGTCACAGGAGTCTTCACGTCGATGCATCGTTGCACCTGACCCACGCAGAAATCGCCGAGGCTATTCATGTTGCGGGCAACATGTGAGCGGGGATCTGAGATGAGATGAGGCTGACATTACCTCTTAGTATCGATAAAGCGATCGTCGTAGGTCGCGTCAACACGGGACAGTATGCACTCGTCATTCGGGGGCATGCTCCCGATGCCGTCGGCTCCCGTATTGTCCAACGGTCCGATAGTGGCGATATTCTGCTCTTGGATCTTCTTGGCCAACACGGTCTCCACTTCCTTCGTGCCTCCGATTTGAGCGACGCGCGAGATCCTGTTCAGGGCTAGTCAGGTATGTGTCGTCCACAAAAAGAGTCTCGATGGTACCTGTCAGCCGCTTTGACATCGGTCATCACAGCGTCCTTTGTCTCAGCTTCGACCAAGACGGCTTTCGGGGTCTCCCCATGGCTTGTAACGTTGCTGAGAGATGACAGTGAGAACAAAGCCAAATGAATGCCCAGCAGAATAAACATACGTGTCAGTCACCTCGATGGCCTTCGTCATCACATGGACCCTATATTCTCCCCCAGCCGAACCCGTTGTCATCGAGTTATTCTTCATCCTGACTTCTGCAGCCATGCCAAAGGTATCCCCATTACGTATGGGGACAATGCTGAGGAAATGATGAGAACAGCACAGGTGTTAGCGAGCATAGATAACAACATACGATATCAATGACGGTTCGGTGCTTCCATCCAGGTATGTCTCGTAGACATCGGAGACATCCCCGTAGAAGGATAAGCGGCGGATGCTCTCACATGGGTGAGGCGACGGAGACGTAGTCGAGATAGAAAGAGAAGGGACCGAGGACAACCTGTACGCTGACCGAGTCTTGGTACGCAAGGTGAAAAGAGCGATGACTTTCTTGAAACGGTCCTTGGGGTTCGGCTTCCGGTCGGCAGGACTCGAGTTAGCAATCGGCTCACCCCTGAACATGGTGGGTAATATGTAGAGATGATATGCAGAACCTGATATGAGAAGTAGAAAAGCAAGTTGTGTATGCGGCAGAGAGAGAAGTAGCGCGACTTTTATAGTCTAGACAAAAGACGGCTGACGGGAGGCTGACATCTACTGAAAACGCGAGTTTCAGATGCTTGACGCATGATCCCGAGATTGGAGACCTGACTGCACTTGGATCAGTAGCCCAGTTAAAGATCTCATCAGCATCCAAAGATTTCCAGGAAGTCGTACCAGCTCATAGATTCCACAGAGCTATACTCAATGCAGCCTGCAAATATAATAATGTACGGCAGCTGGAGTGGATGACGTTGTGAGTGAGACATATTCGAAGATCGTGTGGTCAAAAGTTTGATACCTCTAGCAATAGAGACATCAGGATGGAGCGCCCAATCGAATTCAACACTTACTGAAGGTGACGGGAGGGAAAGGAAATCAACCGTCAGGAAGATTGTCTTATAGTACGCGATAGTTGTCCATGCATTGAGATCGAAGAGTACGGTAACGCCTGTCCAGCGGCGACCCCACATGTGCATGATCTCACTAGGGAGCGTACATATGTGATCAAAGGAAACGAGCACTGAGACGAGCTCAAATCATGCAACTTCGCATGAGAATTGCCACATACTGGCGACTGCTAGGCGACTGCTACAGCACAATAGTTTTCCACCCCACTGCAGGGATTGAACAGATAAGCCTTTGACATCTGGTAAGAAGACCAAATGAGTTCACTTACGCGCTCTGGAGAATGCTAACAACCTACACCGCAATATCCCGACGGATTCAGAGACGTGGCAAGTTCGTTTGTACTGGGGAAGCCTCCATAGGCGACCGAGCCGCATCGGGCAGAAACTATGACATACCCAGCCCTAAGCTTGATCATCGTGCTGCTGGCTGTGGTGGAATTACACAGTATCCGCCGCTAGCTTCATCAGTTCAAGCTCCTTGACCTCAGTGTGTGAATATGTCAATACTACTAGATCGTATCATTTGTAGGAGAGGCGGCCTAGTGCTATAGAGACGAGTAGAAATAGGGTGAAAATCGCAGCATTTATAGCGTCGAGTATTTGGTACTTGCAGGTTACACGTCTCACGGGTGAACTCATTGGTAAGGATTCAGCATTATGGACAACTGTCATCTTCGTTGCGATCCTGCCACGTGGCGCTGGGGAGATTTGTCCCAGATTTCAACAATTTGCCAGGTTTGTGTTAGCTCTCTGGATACCAAAATATAATGCCGAGTAAATAGCTATGTCATATTCCTCAAGCTGTTGGCAGTGACCGGTGAGTTCGCTTGTGTACCTTGCGTATTCCTTTCGGGCTGAATTTTCCGCGAATGGCATGACGTCTCAAAGTTGTGCAGCTTGCTCAATTACTCACACGTGCCATGGGTATCGATTAACTGTGATTTCGCGAAGTCGGGCTTCACCGCTACAGTTTATGGGACTTCGTACTTATGTCAAATCGGAGGATCCCCTTCAATCGGCCGATACACCCAGGAAGACGTCAACAATAGGGACTGACAGTAACTAAAAAACAGATACTTGTCATCGATTGGTGCATTGATGGAATATCATGGCATACTTCATTATGAACATGCATTTTCTTTTCGTCTTATCACCAGTCAAAATGCTAGGCACCGACGGAGACTGCCGCTGCTGAGGTCCTATTATCCAACGGCCCCAGCTCGGATTATTGATGAGAAGACTTACGCACTGCACGCGACCAAAGAAGACAGTTCGCGTTCATTGGAGTTTCTTCGCTTCAGTCCCGACATTCACTAGCCATGCGACCGAACAGGAGTCATGTTATCGGACGCTTCGTCGCGGATTTCATGACGAACTATGAATCGTGAATAAGGACGGAGAGCATAAATCTACACTAGATATCTAGTCTGTATAGGACAATCTGCAGTATCATGACGATTCTGAATGTGTTTGATTACTTCAGCTTCGTGAACATCTCCTTAGAGAGTTCCAGGCTGGCAATCTCTGTCTCCAAGGTTTTCCTCTGCGAGCGAGACGTCAGCGGTTAAGCGAGGCTCATACATAACTGTACGAACCTTCTCTTCGTTTGCGAGCCGGACATTTGCAGGGACAGTCTCCTCGTAGTCAGTCTGTTGCTCTACCTTGAGGATCTTGTCCAAGTTCATCTTCGCAAGGTGCAGCTTTTTATCACATTTGTTAATCTCAGACTCGATGTCAACTTGGCCCTGTATAAACGATCTAATCAGAAGGCGAAAGACAGCCATAGATTGAGCACTGACCTTGACAAGGATGTACACGATCACGGAAGGTGTGAGCACTTGCGACCCGCAGCCAGCAGGAATTTCAGAGACGTCCCGCACGACTTTGAGACTCTTGCAGCCCTTTGATAGCGCGACGAACGTGCGCGACTGGTTCTCGAAAAGCTCTGCCTCATGATCATCCTGCGCCTTGATGAACACTACACCATATATCAGTATTAAAACATGAATGGGCGGTCCCAGCTGCGCCGAACGTACGCTGCATATCGTGCTGAAGATTATACTGTGCGGCCAGCGACCGACCGGTCTTGATCGCCGAGAACACTAGGTCGAAATCTCTTTCTGCATCCTCAAATACGAAAGATGAGTCCTATAGGACGTCTCGGTCAGGGACACACAGAAGAACCATCCCGGCAAATTCACTCACGAAGGTCGGGTATGACGAGACCATGATCGAAGGAGTAGGATCGTTAGGCCGTCTCGGCAATCTCTGCCACAGCTCCTCGGTGACGAACGGCATGAACGGGTGCAGGAGGCGCAGACCATAGTCCAGACATGTGTACAGCGTCTGTTGCGCTGAGCGGCGGGTTTCCGGAGACGCCGACTCGTCCGTCATGGGCTTCATCGCTTCCTGCAAATGCATCCCTCAGACGGGTCCGTCGATCAGGGAAGTCTGAAGCTCACGCACAATGTAAACGTCGCACAGCTCGTACAGCCAGAAGCTGTAAGCAGCGCTGGTTGCGGTCATGAAGTTCCGCTCTGCAAGCTCGCGGTTGATTTCTTCAGCGGCGTTGTTGAGCTTGTGCAGGATCCATCGCTCGACAATGCTCTCCCTGCCCGTTGGCTACAACGAGTCAGACGTTTACGGACAAAACTTACGAGCCGCCCACCTTTGCTGTCGGCTCAGGGACGAATTCCTCGTCCAATTTGAGCATCGCAAACTTGGTGGCATTGAAGATCTTGTTGCAGAACTTGCGATAACCCTCTACGCGGAGAATCTCGAGGTTGATATCGCGCCCTACGCTTCAACATCGTGACAGTCCTCCAAGATCCACCGGAGGCAGTACGCACCTCCACCGGTATACGCGCACAGAGCGAACCGCAGCGCGTCCGTACCACACTGAGGGATACCCTTCGGGAAATCCTTCTTTTGGCCGGCCTTTGCCTTGTTGATTTCCTTCTCATCCAGGTTGCCGTCGTATAGCTTCTGGTGCAGCGCCTCCAGATCCAAGCCCTGAATAACGTCGATCGGGTCGATGACATTGCCTAAGGACTTGCTCATCTTGCGGCCGTGCGCATCGCGGATCATGGCGTGGCAGAGCACCTCGTGGAACGGCATCTTCCCAGTCAGGTGGATACCAAGCAGTGCCATACGAGCGACCCAGAAGAATAGAATATCCCAGCCGGTCTCAAGGATCGAGGTTGGGTAGAACAGCTTGTAATCTTGTGTCTATTTCAACCGCAAAGAAATTACGTAAGCGACAGACCTGGCTGAACCGTAAGCCTAGTCTCACCTCCTCTGGCCAGCCCAGCGTAGAGAATGGCCACAGGCCAGAAGAGAACCACGTATCCAGAACATCCTCATCTTGCTCAAGCGTGAACTTGGCATCACCTGCCAACTTCTTGGCCCTTTCCATCGCCTCTTCCAGGTTTCTACCCACGACCCAATTCTTGGTGTCAGCATTCTGTCGCATCGGTTAGTTCTCTGCCGGTCATGGACTACGGCACGACGCACGTCTTGTGTTTGTCCTTCGATCCGGACGAAGTACGCCGGTACGCGGTGACCCCACCACAATTGCCGGGAGATACACCAATCCTGGAGGCCCTCCAGCCAACGGTACCATTCGCTCTCAGACTGCTTCGGCTGGATTAGAAGCTCCCCTGCGCGAGTACGCTTAGGCAAGAATCAGAATTAATCCGCAGAGTCGTAAATAATAGAGCAACTCACTTTGATGGCCTCTTCTGCGAGCGGCTTGCAGTTCACCCACCACTGGGGCTTAAGTACCTGCTCGATGACATCACCGGACTTGCTGCATTTCAGTTAGATTTACTGGTCCAGGATGCGTGATAAAGGGCGGCACCTGCAAATCGGGATCTGCATCGGGTTGTCCTTGGTCTCCACATACAGCCCCTTATCCTGCAGCGCCTTGACGATAGCCACACGAACATGGAATCGCTTCATGCCCTACTCGTCGCGATCGCTCAACCAGAGTCCCTAGAAGGTAAACGGACTCGCTTACCTTGAACTGAGGGCCTGCGTTCTCGTTGAACGTGCCGTCGTCATTCAGAAGGCTGATGAACGGCAGGTTGTGGCGGATACCAACTTCGTAATCGTTGGGATCGTGCGCAGGTGTAATCTTTACGGCACCAGTACCGAATGCCATGTCGACGACGATGGAGTCGGTGATAATGGGGATCTTGCGGTCGAGGAAAGGGTGGATAGCGAACTTGCCGTGCAAGTGCTGGGGATAGAAACCGTATAAGTATGCGGAAGTGAAGTGGACGTTTCCACCGTTGCACAGACCTTATAACGAGGATCATCAGGGTGAACAGCGATGGCAGTATCGCCTAGCATAGTCTCTGGACGTGTTGTTGCGACAATAATTTTCTCGTCTGGAGGACTACATTTAGCAGCTTCCTGAGAACTAACAGCAGCGTGCAAACCTGAGCCTTCGATGGGGTACGCGAATGACACAATGACACCAAACTCGAACTTCTCCTTCGGGTCGTAGCCCGGCACGTTCATCAGAGTGCGGCCGGTCAGCTGTTTCTGGTCGACCTGTTGTGCCAAACTCAGCTCAGCATACAGTACATCAAGTCGCGAGACTGGCCTCGAGGTTGGAGAGGGTGGTGTTCATCCGCACACACCAGTTCACGAGGCGGTTCGCACGGTAGATGATTCCATCCTCGTACAGACGGCAGAAATTCTCCATGACGGCTTTGTAACGGGGCTGCCTGAGATATTAGCGCGATCGCAGCATCAGCGACGGATCGCTTACCTCGTCCATCGTGAATGCAACGCGATCCCAGTCGAAGCTGCCGCCTAGTCGACGCATCTGGTTCGTGATCCTGCTCTGGTAGCTGCGCGGCGCACGAATCAGGCTGTAATTCCTTCAATAATATAACCGGCACATACTCCTCTTTCCACTCCCAGACCTTCTCGATAAACTTCTCGCGCCCCAGATCATGCCTCGTCAGCCCCGCCGCCTTGAACAGCCTCTTCTCGACCACCGACTGCGTCGAGATGCCGGCATGGTCGTACCCAGGCACCCACAGCGTCGTCTTTCCCAGCATGCGGTTCCACCGCACGAGTGTGTCCTGGATCGCGACCGTCAGCGCGTGCCCGATGTGCAGGCTCCCGGTGACGTTCGGCGGGGGGAACGACACGACGAATTTTCCTTCGGGCTTGATCTCGCCCGAGGGCGTGAGCTGCGGCTTGAAGAAGCCCTGCGCCTCCCACCATTCATACCACGCCGCCTCGACCGCGATCGGGTTGTACCCGCTCGCCATCGGCTGCGAGAGGTCTGTACGTACACTCAGCACGTAGGCAGGGATTGCATAACGGCGGATTGGACGCACCCTTCTTCTCGCCCGCGGGCGTCGTGTTCACGAACGGAGTCTCCTCCTCCTTCTTCGCTTTCTCCTTCTCCACCTTGGCCTTCTTGTCAACGGGCCCCGCCGCCGCGGCCTTTTGTGCAGCCTTGGCCGCGAACTTGGCCTCCTTCTCCAGACGTTTTGCCTTCTTCTTTTCTGCACACATTCATGCGTTCATGCTAGCACGTCTCGCAAGAAGCATAGCACGTACCCTCGCTCTTCGACGGTGCCACCGCAGGCTCGGGGGTCGGCGTGGACGTCCCGGACGCCGCAGGAGAGTCTGCCATATTTCTCAGACCTATATTTTGTTTAAGGAAGAATGGTGGGACTGGTCGGACTGTGACTCGAAGAAGTGGAGGACCCAGGCGGAGAAATAGCATTCACCTCATAAATCCCGTGTAGCGCGCGCGCGAGTCATTAAAATGCAATTCCCACGGTTACAAGGCAGGTCACCTTGCTTGCAAGGTCTCTCCGCCACAGTTGACTCTTTCCTTGTCTTTTTCCCACGCTCTTGAGTTCGAGCCCCGGTCTACGCACGCACAAAATTTTCTTTTTTATGCTTTTCTTTGAACGTAGCTACCTTGCCTTGCGGAAAGATGATGGCGCCCTCGAGGCTATCTATGAAAACGCATACACCGATATAGCCGGAGTTCCGTCGGCCAAGTGTAGATCCTCGCGACAGCTTAAGTACTCATTGGCCAACACATCTGCCACTGCACGAAGCTGCATGCCACGCCCGACTTGATGGCCGCTGCCTAGAGGGCGTTCCCGAGAGCCCGCCCTACTCCGCTGTGTGTATGGGTTTGCACTCCAAAATGAAAACAGCAGAAACTGTGGGGTGATGGCGCCTCGAGGCCATCTATGACGGCAGGAGACTGCTAAATGGAGAAAGTCCGAGGTTCCCGGGATACCGGGGTGTGCACGGTGGGCCGTGATTTGGGCAGCTGCGGCCCTGTGGCTCCGGCCTCTACATACTCCTAGACCGTGGACGCCGAAACATCATACGTGGCCGAGGCCGCGCGGCCGTACGGGTTTGCAATGCAGTGAATCTTGACATTTCCGCATGCCTCGTCACCGCCGGAATACGACTATAAGGCTTGCCGCATATTGATTGTTGCCGCAGCAACTCCCTCAATCTCCTCTACCCAGCTTTGCCATCATGACTCTCGTCTCGAGTGTCCTTTTGTCTTTGGTCTATGCTGGGTTCGCTTATGCCCTGTTCAAGGGTGTTCAATATGTCTTGAAACCGTATTTCTCGTCCCTGCGGCACCTCCCTGGGCCTCCGAGGTCAGACCTCATCTATGGCAATCTCAAGGAGATCTTTCAGGCAGAGAGCGCGGTGTTGCACGAGTCGTGGGTGGAGAAGTACGGAAATACGATCAAATACAGGGGGTTCCTCAACGTATGTCGCCAATCCTCTACAATATCTTTCTTTACTTATCGCTGCATTGCAGATGAATCGCCTGTATACTGTAGATCTGAAGGCTCTGAATCACATTCTCACACATTCAGCGGACTACCAGAAGCCGTTGCAATCTCGTTACTTCTTATCCAGGATCTTGGGTAAAGGTATGGCCACACAGATGCGTACTATGACTATGATGCCATGATTGAGAAATTGTAATGCAGGTGTACTGTTCGCCGAAGGTATGCCTTCAAATTTGCTTGAGACGCTGCAGGAGCTGGTCCTAGGACAATATAAGAAGTACGAGAGGATCCATGAACCGTTCTCAGCTCCTGTCTTCTTGGCTATTGCAATTCCGGTATCCCGTTCTCAAGGATTGAACGAAAAGACCGGGTTGATATCTGCGTATAATCTCACAAACTTACTAATTGTTTTGTTTTAGGCGAGGATCATCGCAAGCAAGTAAGTGTTCTCAGTTATGTTACATGATCCTTGCGTTAATTGCGTCACGACGCGCCAATAGAGAAGAGTCTTGGTGAGGTCGTATTCATATGAGATGGACCAGTTTGCTAACTGAAAGTCTCATAGAACCCTGCATTTGGCCCGGCTCAAATCCGTGAACTAACACCCATTTTTATTGACCAAGCTGACAAGGTGCTCTAATGCGTTGATGTTCCGAGTCTCTGTTCGTTCAAACCACCTCATCCAGTTGCGTGACTGCTGGGATGCCGAGATCTCGAAGTCCGGGGAGGAGTCTACCCGTGTCAATGTTCTCGATGGGCTCACGAAAACAACGTTGAACATCATCGGCTGGGCTGGTAAATATATATTTCGTGTACAGTATGGCAAGTTCGGCTTATTTCGACTCGCCCAGGGTTCAACTACGACTTTGACGCGCTGAATCCGGAGAAAAAGAATGAGCTCGCCGAGGCGTTCAAAACCATTTTCTCGACAGCCGAGAGCGGATTATCGTTGTGGCCTCTATTTCAGTATCTGTTCCCTCCCCTCCGTTTAATTGTGAGTGCTGTGCGTTCCGTACTCGTGTTTCATACCTCATCTTCCTGTTGTAGCAAACGGAGCGCGGGAGGCGTTTCAGCCAGGCGATGTCTGTTATGCGCCGTATTGGAATGCAGCTCGTCCAGGAGAAGAAGGCTGCTGTCATGAAGTCTGCTGCCAGTGAGAAGTCTGGAGTGGAGAGGAAAGATCTCCACGGTCGCGATCTTCTCACCCTACTCATCCGGGCGAACATGGCGACGGACCTGCCGGAGAGTCTGAGATTGTCTGATGAGGATGTCCTATCCCGTAAGTCATCCCACTCCATCACCTGGATGCCTGCTTAAAACGACGTCCCCCAGAGGTCCCTACGTATGTCTTGCCGAGTTCAGCGTATACAGATGCTTACAAACCATACAGCTTCTTGGTCGCTGGCCATGAGACGACCAGTTCGGCTACAACTTGGTGTCTCTTCGCCCTCACCCAGGCTCCCGAGGTGCAGCGGAAGCTCCGCGAAGAGCTGTTCACGCTCAATACCACCGCCCCGACCATGGACGAGCTCAACTCGCTGCCGTATCTCGACGCCGTCGTGCGCGAAACGCTGCGCGTCCACGCGCCAGTGCCATCGACGATCAGGGAGGCACAGAAGGACGACATCATTCCCCTGGCCACGCCGTTCGAGGACACCCGCGGACAACTCCACGATGTCTTGAAGTGAGTGTGCTTCCAACTGAGTATGGTCACGCGTCGCTGACCATGCCCGTTTTCCAGGATTGACAAGGGCACCAGCATGATCATTCCGATCTTGGCCATCAACAGGTCGAGGGCGCTGTGGGGTGACGATGCTTTCGAGTTCAAGCCCGAGCGCTGGGAGTCGCTTCCTGAGGCAGTCGCTAGTGTCCCTGGGGTGTGGGGTAACGTCATGAGCTTCCTCGGTGGTCCACGCGCATGCATAGGATACCGTTTCACCCTCGTCGAGTGAGTACAACACGTTCCATGCAGCCATTCGCTCACTGGACCTCTACATTGTCTTTAGGACGAAAGCCCTGATTTTCTCGCTGGTCCGCGCGTTTGAATTCGAGCTGGCTGTGCCACCGGAGGATATCGGGAAGAAGTCGCAGTTGGCGCAGCGGCCGATCGTGAAGAGCGAGATGGAGAAGGGGAACCAGATGCCACTGCGCCTTAAGCGCTACCAGCGCATTTGATCTGGTATCGAGGACAAGGATTCTTCTTTCCTGTTACTTATTTGTGTCTCCACCGGTTCTTAAAGACGAGCAATCATCTCCGAACTTCTTTGTACTCATACGCCGGGATTTCCACGTGTACATCGTCCACCTTGTGGGCAGACCGTCTCTTTACATTGAATAGCTGAAATAGGCGTCGCCTGGCTGCCGAACTCGATGCTTCGATTGGTCCATGATTCCGTATTGAGTGGCCAAGACATTCGGATTTCGCGCTGTGGCGAGAGGCTCAGACTAGTCACTAGCGTGGGCGGTGTGCTGGAGAATATGATGGCCACCCAGTAGTCTGTCTGAGCCACATCAACAAAGACACCGTCCCGAAGTTTTCTGACTGAAATTTGAGAATTCTGGTTCATCACCTTGCTTGCAAGGTCTCTCCCATGCCACAATTGACCGGTGACCGGAACTGTCACTGCCGAGTCAGTACCGTATGGAAGGTTGGCCTGTCGGTAGCACCGCAGCTCGCGCGGCACTCAACAACCATACGCGAATCCCACCGTACACGGTCTCTCCGGGTATATGACATGCACAGGGCGTCGATTCCGCCCTCCGAGTATATGCAGAAGCTCCGCGGAGATGTCGTCGTCGTGCGCTTCAATATGGCCGCGTATGTGTTCGGCCTGGTTATACCCAAGCATCGCCACACATTCGTTGGTGATGTCACGTACATCCGCGTGCTAGTCCCTCCAACAGCTCCCTCCGCACCCGTGTCCCCGCGCCTGTGACCCCTTCGCCACGTTGTTGGAGTCACCGAAGCAGAGCGGCCACGATCAATGTGCTTAGCACGAAACTCGGAGTGTCGGCGGCCATCGGGAAATTAATATACATACACAGCGGTCGTGTGCTTATCATACATAGTCAGCAAAGCCCAGCAAAGTCAGTGCCGCTCAGTGCGCACAACAAGCCCGACGTTTTCACTGCTCAGCCCGCATTACACCAGACGTTGCCCCATCGGTCTTGTGCGGCACCCGTCGAACCTCCCCCCATCTCTCCCTCATTCCCGCTATCAATGTACCCCACCCCGTAGCTCGCGCTCGCGGTGTACTTCGGCAGCGGGCACTTGAACTGGAGGAACGGCGGACACGCGCGGTCGACCGCGTTGCACGTCTCGAGGCACGGCAGCAGCGCGTCGTACGTCGCAGGGAACGCCGGCAGGAACGGGCTCCGCGGCGGCACGGACGTCGGCTGCGGCATCAGCGCGGGGAGCGGCTGCTGCGCGGGCTGCTGCTGCGGGAGCGCGGACGATGTCGCGGGCGCGGACGGGGCCGCGACGGGCGCGGTGGGCGGGAACTCGCCGCAGCGCGGGAGCGAGACCGCGCAGAACCACGTGCGGTACGCGGCCTGGCAGTCCGCGCACGAGACGAGCGGGCTGTACTCGTCGCGCCCGCAGGGGAATGTCGTGAGCATCGTCGTGAAGTTGGTGAGCACGGAGATGAGCGGGTCGACGAGCGAGCTTGGGAGCGTGTGTGCGTTATGCCCTTGTGACGGGTCGGACGGCGCGGGGAGAGGCACGGCCCATGCGGCTGAGGGGCAGAAGGGCAGCGAGTGAACGATTGGGCACGAAAATGATGCTGTCAAGGCGCAAAGGTGAGCAAATCGCATGAGGTAGATTGCTGCATGGATACGTACCGGTTTTGGTGACGAAGTTTATGGGTCCGCTCACTTTCGCACCATCCTGCACCGCGTACGCAGTGTAGTTCGTCTGCGGCGTAAGGCCGTTGACGAGCCACTGCCACCGCCAGCCGTCCGAGTCGCGCAACCACATGCCCTGGCTTGCGCTGGTCGGCTGTGTGACGACGTTGTTGCTCCCGGTGCTTGCAGCAGCTGACAGCGCACATCCGGTATGTGGCATCGAAGAAAGCACGGACTGCGATGTGGGGATTACAAACATTGTAAAGTCCGGTGGAGGAGATGGAGTAGCAGGGAATGTCAGATTTGCTGGTGGCAATGTGTAGTTCGGGTATGTAGGTGCAGTGTAGGACGGCGGCGAGAATGGAGGGGAAAAGAGAAAGGCTTGATTTGAAGTTGTGTCGCCAAGGAGAGGGAGAGTATCTAATAGTTGATGTAATGGGGCTACAGGACGATGCAAGTCAGTCACAATATTGTACGAACGTCCTACCCTAGATGGCTCATTTCTGAGCCATCTAATGACGATCCCCGAGCCCGGAATCATGCTACAGCAGAACCCACCTGAGTTTGACACCCCAACCTCAAAAGTAGATTGCCCAATATTGGACACGGCGAGTACTCCTTGTGAATTCACCGGACCCGTCCAGTTGCCCAGCCCGAAGTCGTCTAGGAAAATCTCGTAGACATTTGGTTGGCCGAGGTCGCTAGGGCCGGGTTGTGATATGCTGGAGTCGTTTGTCAGGAAGAATCTGGGGAGCGATGTCGCCTGGCTCGAGCACAGCGCGATCGAGACGGAGAGATTCCCGGAGGTAGGGAGGGAGAATGTCGGAGGGTTCGGGAGGGTGGAAGCAGAGAAGCTGGCGAGGTTATCGAGAGTAAGCTGAGTGTGCTGTGCGAGGGTGAGATAGACCTGTATGAGACACAGCAGCGATTGCGGCAGCAGACTTCGCCGCGGCAGCATCCTGAGCTGAGTGAATCCAGGCTGCGCGCAGTCATCAGCAACCACCCGTAGCAAATCTCAGATCCGACTCCCACGTGGGCAGCCGCCAATGGCAGCCCATGCGCGGGACTTGCCGCTCGCTGCGTGCCGAAAAGTCCGGACAATCGATGGTGTCGGAGCTTCAACATCCGGATGAACAGTGAATCAAAATTTGCCCGATTTGGATCTGCGCTCGAGGAGCATATAAACAGCGCTTCGAGATCTTTTTTCTTTTTCTCCTCTTCCTCTTCACCCGACTCATTCGTGGGGCGAGCGAAGAGGAAGAGGCCCATTCGACATTACCGCAGTCAACACATTCGCTAATTGCATCATGTCTGCCGCAAACGCGTCACTCACGACCGGCCTCGACCGACCCGCGCTCGCTCGTTCTACTAGCACATATCCCAATGGTACGCCTGCCGCGCCTGTAACAGCAGCGACAGAGCAAGATGGACAGCTTTCGGCGGAGGCAGTCCTGGAGCTTGCGGACGGTACCGCGTTCCGTGGGATCAGCTTCGGCGCTGACGGCAAGAGTGTTGCTGGAGAATGTGTTTTCCAGACCGGTCAGCAGTTCTGAATTCTGCAAATAAAATGTGTTGCTAAGATTTATGCTATAGGCATGGTCGGATACACTGAATCTCTTACCGACCCTTCATACGAGGGGCAGATCCTGGTGCTCACCTACCCGCTCATCGGGAATTACGGAGTCCCTCCACGCCCGGAGACGAGCGACGTGGACGACATCCCGCAGGACTTTGAGTCGTCGCGCATCCATGTTGCAGCCGTGGTCGTCGGCTCGTATTCTGAGGACTTCAGCCACTTCCTCGCCGGTTCGTCCCTGGGCGCATGGCTCAAGGAAAGTGGTGTGCCCGCGCTCTACGGTGTCGACACCCGCGCGCTTACGAAGAAGATCCGCGAAAAGGGATCCATGCTCGCACGAATCTTGGCTAAACGTGCCGACGGCCAGCCTTCCCGCGGCAGACAGGCGCAGGTGCCGGCTCTGGACTCTGCGCCAGTCTCGCGCGCGCCCTCCCCGCCCGGCTGGCGCGAGGAGTACATCGAGGTGCCGTTCCGCGACCCGAACCAGGAGAACCTCGTCGCGGTCGTCTCCACGAAGACCGCCAAGGTCTTCAAGCCCGTCGTCGAGCCGCGCATGCACCCCACGGAGAACCGGCCGCTGCGCGTGCTTGCGGTGGACGTCGGCATGAAGTTCAATCAGATCCGCTGCTTCACCCATCGCGGTGTCGAGCTCAAGGTCGTGCCATGGGACTACGACTATCTCGCGCCGTCTGAGGAACCGTTTGACGGGCTGTTCATTTCAAACGGCCCAGGTGACCCCACGATGGTGAAGTCGACGATCGAGCGGCTCGCGAGGGCGATGCAAAAAGAGGATCGCCCAATCTTCGGCATCTGTCTCGGGCACCAGCTGATGGCGCTCGCCGCAGGGGCCTCGACGTCTAAGATGAAGTACGGTAACCGCGGGCACAACATTCCCTGCACGGACTCTATTAGCGGACGGTGCTATATCACTAGTCAGAACCACGGTTTCCAGGTGGATGCGAACTCGCTGCCTGCCGGCTGGAAGGAGCTCTTTGTAAACGCGAACGATAACAGCAACGAGGGTATCTACTGCGTCGACAAGCCGTTCTTCTCCGTACAGTTCCACCCTGAGTCGACCCCCGGCCCGCGCGACACGGAGTTCCTGTTCGAGGTCTTCATCCAGAACATTATCGACTGCGCAAAGACGGGGACCCTTGTCCCCATCTCAATGCCCGGCGGCACGAAGGAGGAGAACGAGCGGAAGATCCCGCGCGCGGACGTGCAGAAGGTGCTTATCCTTGGCTCCGGCGGTCTCTCCATTGGCCAGGCGGGCGAGTTCGACTACTCCGGCTCGCAGGCGATCAAGGCACTGAAGGAGGAGGGCATCTACACCATCCTTGTCAACCCGAACATTGCGACCATTGCGACGTCGCGCGGCCTCGCGGACAAGGTCTACTTCCTCCCCGTCACCCCGGAGTTCGTGCGCAAGATCATCAAGTACGAGAAGCCGGATGGTATCTATGTCACGTTCGGTGGCCAGACCGCGCTGAACGTCGGCGTCAAGCTCAAGGATGAATTTGAGAGCCTCGGCTGCAAGGTCCTTGGTACACCTATTGACACGATCATCACCACCGAGGATCGCCAGCTCTTCGCGAGTGCTATGGAGGAGATCGGCGAGCGCTGCGCACAGTCGAAGACCGCCACCACACTCGAAGAGGCAGTTGCCGCAGCCGAATACATTGGCTACCCCGTCATTGTCCGCGCCGCCTATGCTCTCGGCGGCCTTGGATCTGGCTTTGCTCAGGATGAGAAGCAGCTGCAAGCACTGTGCAGCAAGGCATTCGCCACCAGCCCGCAGGTGCTTGTCGAGAAGAGCATGAAGGGCTGGAAAGAGATTGAGTACGAGGTTGTGCGGGACTGCAGAGACAACTGCATCACGGTTTGTAACATGGAGGTGAGTTTGGGCATCTTTCTTTTCGTCATGTCTATCTCACGTTGTGCCTCAGAACTTCGATCCCCTTGGTATTCACACTGGAGATTCGATCGTGGTAGCACCCTCCCAGACGCTATCCGATGGCGACTACAACATGCTGCGCACGACGGCGATCAACGTCATCAGGCATCTGGGTGTCATCGGTGAATGCAACATTCAGTACGCTCTCAACCCGACTTCGAAGGAGTACTGCATCATTGAGGTGCGCGCTCACGTTCACGATCTGAGATCAGCTGTCTGACGGGTTCACGCAGGTCAACGCCCGTCTCTCTCGGTCCTCCGCGCTCGCGTCCAAGGCCACGGGTTACCCGTTGGCCTTCATCGCCGCGAAGCTTGGTCTTGGCATCCCTCTCAACGAGATCAAGAATTCAGTCACAAAAGTGACTAGCGCGTGCTTCGAGCCCAGTCTGGATTACGTCGTCGTTAAGATCCCGCGCTGGGACCTCAAGAAGTTCAGCCGCGTCAGCAGGCTGCTGAGCAGTAGCATGAAGAGTGTCGGCGAAGTCATGAGCATTGGGCGCACGTTCCAGGAGACAATTCAGAAGGCTATCCGTTGCATCGACGATCAATTCCTTGGCTTTGCGAAGGTATGAATCCCTCGTTGTGCAGCCAATATCACCAGAAATGCCTGACGACGATACGTACAGAATGACTTCGTGGAAGACATTGACGAAGAGCTCATGAACCCCACGGATAAGCGTATCTTCGCGATTGCTACCGCCTTCTATCGCGGTTACAGCGTCGAGAAGATCTGGCAGATGACCAACATCGACAAGTGGTTCCTGACTAAGCTGCAGTCTATCTACAAGATGGAAGATCGTCTTTCGTGAGTTTCATTTCGCCTACGAAGTACGCGACTAGTCTGATATACCCATTCTAACCCATAGGAATCACAACATTGCTACGATCGACACCAGCATATTGCGGCAGGCCAAACAGCTCGGGTTTTCGGACCGTCAGCTTGCTGCTTGCATGGGATCCACCGAGCTCGCCGTTCGTCGCCGGCGTCAGGAGCTTGGCATCTCGCCTTTCGTGAAGCAGATTGATACCGTCGCGGCCGAGTTCCCCGCGTTTACCAACTACCTCTACATGACGTATAACGCGGTCGAGCACGACGTCAAGTTCAATGATCGCGGTGTCATGGTCCTTGGTTCCGGCGTCTACCGCATTGGTTCATCCGTCGAGTTCGATTGGTGCGCCGTCCGCGCTATCCGCACCCTGCGCGAGAACGGCCTGCCCACGGTCATGGTCAATTACAATCCGGAGACCGTCAGTACGGACTACGACGAAGCGGATCGGCTCTATTTCGAGAATATCAGCCTCGAGACTATCTTGGACATCTACGAGGCCGAGTCTTCTCGAGGTGTCATTTTGTCTATGGGTGGTCAGACGCCGAATAACATTGCTCTGCCACTGTACCGGCAGAACGTCAAGATCTACGGCACCTCTCCGGAGATGATCGACACGGCTGAGAACCGCTTCAAGTTCTCCCGTCTGCTGGACGAGATCGATGTGGATCAGCCTCAGTGGAAGGAGCTGTCGAGCTTCGACGAGGCTCGCTCCTTCTGCGACAAGGTCGGCTATCCGGTGCTAGTCCGACCCTCTTACGTCCTGTCAGGTGCTGCCATGAACGTCGTGTTCAGCCAGGACGACCTCTCGAGCTACCTCTCACAAGCCACTGCTGTCTCTCGCGAGCACCCCGTGGTCATCACGAAGTACATCGAAGGCGCAAAGGAGATTGAGATGGATGCGGTTGCGCAGGGTGGCAAGATGATCATGCACTATATTTCGGAGCATGTCGAGAATGCGGGTGTGCACTCGGGGGATGCTACGCTGATCCATCCCCCGCAAGATCTCGACCCGCAGACTGTTCGTCGGATCGAGGAGGCTACCGCGAAAATTGGTAACGCACTCAACGTGACCGGCCCCTACAACATTCAGTTCATCGCGAAGAACAACGAGATCAAGGTCATCGAGTGTAACTTGCGCGCCGCACGGTCCTTCCCCTTCGTCTCCAAGGTCACCGGCATCGATGCTATCGAGATGGCCACTAAGGTTATGCTGGGCTTGCCAGCGGAACCATACCCTCATGCTGACCTCCCGACGGATTACGTTGGTGTCAAGGTTCCCCAGTTCAGCTTCAGCCGTCTATCCGGCGCCGATCCCATTCTTGGTGTTGAGATGGCGTCTACGGGAGAAGTCGCGTGCTTCGGCAAGGACAAATACGAGGCGTACCTTAAGGCTCTTATCTCGACTGGTATTGTGCTTCCGAAGAAGAATATCCTGTTCTCCATTGGCGGCTACAAGGAGAAACTGGAGATTCTCCCTTCTGTTCAGAAGCTTCACGCTGCGGGGTACAACATCTTTGCAACTTCAGGTACTGCGGACTTCTTCAATGAACACAACGTCCCCTGCAAGGTGAATTCGAGTGGCTAGACGCTTTGAACATTCGCTAAACGCTTATTTGCAGTATCTCGAGACACTCGGAGAGGATAGCGAGCAAAAGTCCGAATACTCGCTGACCCAGCATCTTGCGAACAACCTCATTGATATGTACATCAACTTGCCGTCGAAGAATCACTACCGTCGACCGGCAAGTTATGCTAGCAAGGGATACCGTACCCGTCGTATGGCTGTCGATTTCGCTGTGCCTCTCATCACCAATGTGAAGGTGGCGAAGCTTCTGTTCGAGGCGCTCGTCAGGCGCTATTCTCTGGAAGTTTCTCCTCTTGACTTCAAGACTTCCCACGAGACTCATATCTTCCCCGGTCTTGTCAATATCTCTGTATTCGTACCTGCACTCACTATTCCCAATACGGCAGACTTCAGCGAGGCTACCAAGGCTTCTCTCAGCGGCGGTTTTGTGACGACCCTGGTACTTCCGATTGACGAGCAGAACAAGATCACTGACCAGGCAGGTCTGGAGCGAGCTCGCTCTAACATCGTTGGATCTGCGTTCTGCAATTATGCTTTGAGCATCTGCGCAGCTGCCAGTAATGTCGAGACCTTGGACGACGAGCTAGAGGCTGATGTCAAATCCCTCTTCATCCCCTTCCGTTCAAACGATGTCGACAGTCAAGTTTCAGTGGTTGCTTCTCACTTTGCTTCATGGCCCACAGACAAGCCCATTGTCGCCGACGCGAGGGGTGCAGATCTTGCCCCCGTTCTCCTACTCGCCGGTCTGCACAACCGTAGCTTGCACATCACTAATGTCATGACTAAGGACGACATTCTTCTGATCTCCCTAAGCAAAGCGAAGCAGCTGAAGGTCACCTGCGATGTCTCGGTTTACGCGCTATTCTTCACTCGTGAGCAATTCCCCGTGACGACCTGCTTGCCGACTGCAGAGGATCAGAAGGTCCTGTGGCAAAACCTCGACGTCATCGATGCCTTCTCTGTAGGCACGGTACCCTACCAGCTCGCACGCGAGCTGGGCAAGGATACATCGGCGTGGACCGGCGTCGAAGAGACAGTTCCGCTACTTCTCACTGCGGTGGCAGCGGGACGCCTTACGCTGAACGCCATCAAGCAGCGCCTGCACGACAACCCTATCCGTATCTTCGGCCTGCCTGACCAAAGTCACACTAGCCTCGAGATCGTCGTTGGGCGCAAGTCGCAGTTCACGAAGAGGAATGGCTATTGGTCTCCGCTCGAAGGCACCATCGTCAATGGCGCGGTCCACCGAGTCCTTGTACATGGCCAGACTGCTTTCCTTGACGGTGAAATTACGGCACTCCCCATGGGAAGGGATATTTCGGGCGCAACGCTCAGCCACAATGTCCCAGAGAGGCCGCGAACGGCTTCTGTGTCAGGCCCTCGACCGGACTTTGGCGCTACCGCTCCTTCGGCAAGCAAGGCCGAGTCCGCGGTTTATGTGCCTGCGGCCAGCGCTGTCGCACCGTTGCACGGCCCTGCTGTGCACTTCACGCATATCGCGCCGCACCCAGCGTTCCACCGTCGGCACATCCTATCCGTGAAGCAGTTTGACCACCGCGATGTACACGACCTCTTTACGCTCGCGCACGAGATGCAGCTCCAGGTCGAACGCAACGGCAAGTTGGACATCCTCAAGGGCAAGGTCCTCGCTACGATGTTCTACGAGCCCTCGACGCGCACCAGCTCGTCCTTCGACGCCGCCATGAAGCGCTGCGGCGGCGAGGTGATCAACGTGAACGCCGATATGTCGTCTGTCCTCAAGGGTGAGACGCTCCCGGACACGATTAGAACTCTCGCCTGCTACGCGGACGCGATCGTGCTCCGCCACCCCGATGTCGGAAGCGCGCAGCTTGCTGCTAAGTTCTCCCCGGTCCCGATTCTTAATGCCGGTGACGGAATTGGGGAACACCCTACTCAGGTACGTCGATTGCCCTTGTGACTCGCTCCATTCGCGCCCTGACGATGCTGCCAGGCCCTACTGGACGTGTATACTATCCGCTCGGAGCTCGGCACAGTGAACGGACGCACGATCACACTGCTGGGCGACCTTAAGAACGGGCGCACGGTGCATAGCCTGGTGACGCTGCTATGCATGTACAGCGTGCGGCTCAACTTCGTGTCGCCGCCGTCGCTCGCGATGCCCGCGGGCGTTGTGTCTGCAGCGCGCAAGGCGGGCGTCCCCGTGCGCATCTGCGAGTCGCTCGAGGACGTGCTCGCGGAGACGGACGTGCTCTACGTGACCCGGCTCCAGAAGGAGCGCTTCACGAGCGATGCCGAGTGGCAGACGGTCAAGGACGCGTACCGCATCGACCACGCGCTCCTCTCGCGCGCCAAGGAGGAGATGATTGTCATGCATCCGCTCCCGAGAGTCAATGGTGCGTACATACGATATGCTGCTGCTGAACGGATGCTGATGAGTGTCTGGGAATGTGCGTTGAATTGCTTCGGCGTTGCAGAAATTGACCCTGACGTCGACTTCGATTCGCGCCGGGCGGTCTACTTCCGGCAAATGCGCTACGGCCTATTCGTGAGTAGTTTTTGTGACGTGCTGCGTGACGCGTCTGATCCCATGTCGCACGAGCAGATTCGCATGGCGCTGTTGGCGAGCGTCATGGCCTGAAAATTTCACGCATCTTAGAGCATCTAATATCACGATACAGACTAGTCTCGTATATGCAAGAATAGATTTTGCGAAACAGGTGGAAAGCAAGCAGACGCATTGCAAGGAGAGGGGTGGAATCACTGATCAAAAGTAGCGAACGCACACCAATAGTGCTTATCAAGGAATTATGTGGAGTTTGTTCAAGTAGTAGTTTTCACCCACTGTCATCGCACAATTACTCCAAAATCTCATGTAGCCCTACATTGCAATCTAGAACGTTACCCCGTGGGTCGAATAGATCCAGTCATTTATGGAGCGCTACATCGCCCGTCCTGGGAAACATGTTATTGTCCCTTTGTAGGTGTTGCGTCAGGGTTCAATATTTTCAATACGCGTCCTCGGAGAAGGAGATACATTAGTTGAGAATTAAGTTAAAGATTGTGCGGGGGGACGAATAGTGCAAAGGCGCAGCACGATGATGTTCTACAGACACTACTGGTGCGGCTCGCGAGCATTTCGACACATACGATCACACGAACGATAGCGTATATTCGGAGAAAGTATGTACACACATACGTCCACGGAGAGTAACGGGTACGAGTCCTACGCGTGTCCAAGTTGTGCTGGAAGGTGATCGCGCTGAGATGTCGACCCATACTTCAACCTCCTATCATGACTCAACCTGACTTTCAACATATCGTCTGATCATGCTCTTAATGTGCTCTTTAACCGCTGGCGATACTGCGGCTGCGAGACCGCCCCGTCAGCGAACGTTCTGCTGATGTGCGCCGAGAGTGCTCACCTTCCGCTTGCGGACGGAACTCATCCATCAATGATTCGAAACTTACACCCTCGTTGGTTCGAGCCAGCTCTTCTTAACTTTAGCGAAAGGATCATGAACCAGCTACCATATCGGACATACCCTTACACCGGTTCTTGAAGTCATCACGCCAGCCACTTTCATTCAACTGCTGCCTAAGTTGTGCGCAAATTCTGGTTTGCGTCCCTAAGTACAGTCACGCTGCTGTGGACATGTAGTCACGTACCTGTCCCACTCTCCGCTCTCTGCCATGCGCCGGCGTAGCTGAGCGAACAGATGGTCATACCGACCTTCGTTCCGAGCAGGCATGGGCTGAAGAGCGTGGGAAAGTAGGGCTATGCTAGTTAAAGTCGAATTCGCAAAGACGGTACTACAGTTGTTTTCATATCGAGAGGCCGTCAGCATGGGCAGCTCTCGCCGAGGGCACCGGTCATCGGTCAGCCAATCGACGGGCCTTCTGAAGATCCGCTCAAGCTCCGCCTGAGTTACTCTTCTTTTCAAAGTGCCCATAACACCCGCAATTGTAGGCGCGATCAGTTAGGGACTACCCACAACGCGCCGGTTGACGTTGAGTGTTTGTCATTCGAGAATGACACTAAGGTACATGATTTGACTGATACAGGTGCTCGAGTATAATGTGAAGCAGCAACCAAGTCCGAGAAAAGCAACGCGCAAATGAACCCACAACCGACCGTAAACATCGATACACATACCGCTCTATGCTACACCCGCAGTCCTTCGCGCTCGTTTCGGATTCCGCGCATCATCCTCGTTCTCCTTGTCGCCAGCGTACAGGGATGACGTCGACCGTTGGGCCGTCCGCTCGACGATAGACGTCCCGTCCCGGAACCGTGTCCGGAAGAGCACGTTGGCATTGGTGAAGAGGCCCTCCTTGAGCGACACGACGATGAACTGCGAACCCTTGAACCGTGTCCGAAAGAGCTGTCCGATATGTTGCGTATGCGACAGATCTAGGGCGGCGTCAATCTCGTCCAGGATGTACATGGGAGCTGGCTTGAACTGCAGGAGGGACATGATGAGGGAAAGAGCGATGAGGGATCTGATACATGCATGATCAGACCGAGAAAAAATCGCATACGAGTAAAACTGGCTTACCGTTGTCCGCCACTTAGCTCCGTCAAGCTCTGCTTCCATACGGATCCGAGCTGCACCTTGACTTCGAGACCCTGTGTGAGGTCTTGTCCTTCTGGGGGCTGCAACTTGGCGAAATTGCCGGGAAGCAATTCGGCGAAGATGCCACCAAAGTCCCTGCGTCAAGTTGAACAAATAAGTGACTCACGGTACTCACTTGAACAGCGAAGCAGACTTACCCGTTAACCTTCGTCCAGGTCTTCTCGAGTGCATCACGCTTGTAGCGATCGAGTTCTTCAATGGTGGCTTCAATCTTCTCCTTGTCCTTTAGGACGGTAGCAAGCATCTTCTTCAGCCCTTGCTCCTTCTTCTCGACGCTGAAAAGACCGGATAGGACATGAGCAAGCGTTCAAGGAAGTTGTTGGCATGAGTACTTACGTGTCTATCATATTGATGACCTTTGGGTTTACTTTCTTCTTCATGCCCTTCTGCTGCGTCTCCAGCTCCTTCGCCTTCTCCCTCAACAAATTCATGTCCACCGACTTGAAGTCGTACTGGGACCCGGGCTGGCCAAACTGCCTAATCATTGCGCAATATCAGCCAAGAGGAGCCGGCGGAGTAGCTCCCCACACGTACTCGTACTCCTCTGCAATCCACTCGTACTGCTTCTCGAGATTCGCAACAAAGTTTACTGCGGTGGTCCTTTCCTTACCGAGCGACTGCACATCGTGCTCGAGCCTTTTGAGCAGCAAATCCGCGTCCGAAATTGCCTGTTTCTTCGCCTTGACGATTTCCTCGAGCTCTTTGATTTCGCTGTCGAAGCGCGTGAGTGTCGCCTTCTCCTCATTGAGTTTCTGTACTGCTTTCTCATATGAGGCCTAGTGACGACATCATGCGATCAGACCGCATTCAGCTGCATGAAGGGAAGAGTTAACGCACCTCGCTTGACTCGAGTTGCTTCTGGAGCTTGGCAAGTTCATCCCGAAGCTTGTCGATACCCTTGTTCGCCGCCTTGACGTTGCTATCGGCCTTCGCAATCTCTTCTTCCAGCTGCTCTGCAGAGGGACTCAGGGCGGTCCGTACCTTATGCAAAACATGACTTACCTTGCTCAAGGGTCGCCGTCTGCAACTCCTTCTGTTTGCTCTTGACTTTGACGTTGTGCTTCTGCAACGTGGCCTTCTGCTTGGCGATATCTGCCTTTCGACACCGAGTGGTAAATGCAGGAATCGGGCACGTGAAATACGAGCAAAGCGTACCTTGAGCTCCTCGGTCTTCCCTTCCTTGTTATTCTTGAATTCTTCCATGTCGTTTTCAAGCTTCTTGCACTCGTCCCTGGCATCTTGCTGCTTCTGCTTGGCCGCCTGAATCGCCTTCCCGAGCCGAGCTATGGTGTCTTTCGTCTTCTCGATATCCGCGCCAACCTATCATCGTCGTCAGATCGAGTTACAACCGTAGCGAGAAGAGCACCGACGCGCGCGGCATTGCTTCCTCCGACTTGCTCCTCGAGCAACCGCATCTCGTGCTCCTTGATCTCCAAATCCCGCGCGAGCTTCTGCCACTGTTCCCTGTCGCCCCTCGTCCGCATCTCCTCCCGCTCAAGCATCTCCAATCTGCCGCGTGCCTCTCCGAGCTTGTGCTCTGCATCGAGCAGGTCTTGCACCTTGATCAGCGTGCCGTTGCTGCTTGGAGCGGAGCCGCCGCTCAGCGTGCCGGATGGATCGTATACGTCACCATCCAGCGTCACGGACCGAGCCCCTCCCACTTGAGGCGAGAATGTCACAAGTTTCGCGGTCTCTGCGTCGTCGCAGATGAGGGTGTCGCCGAAGACGAACGACATGGCGTTTGCGACCTCCTGTTCATACCCAACAAGTGAGAGAGCGAGACGGACTTTGCCGGGGGCGAGGTTGGTAGCAGCCTGGATTTTCTGAAATATCCCAGTCATTATCTACATAGCCAGAGCTATAGACAGACCGTCACTTACCCGATCTGGCATCCTCCCCGGGTTGATCTTGTTCAAGGGAATGATGGTGACGCGTTTCCTGAGCTTGCCATTCTGTAGCAGATCTTTGCCGACTTGTTCAGACTCGACGACGATGTTGTACAGCTTGCCACCTGCGGTGATCTCGAGTGCGGTCGACTTGTTGTAATCCTCGGGCCTCAGCGAGACCAGGGAAGCAACGAGACCCTTTACCTTCGCGCGATCGAATCCGGGACGGGGCAGCGAGTAGTCGAAATTGAGAAACGATAGCCGCTGCTTGATCATGTCTCGTCGCTGAAGCACGGTCAGGAGAGTTTCACAACACTGAAGAGATAGATGGCTCACCTCGGCTAACTGTCTGACTTCCGCCTTGGCGGCCTTCAGTGCATCCTCGCCCTCGGCCTCCTTCTCCGCGTTCCAGCCCGACTCGTCGAGTCTCTTCCGGAGTTTCTCGACGTCTCCTTTCATCTGCTCGAGGTCGCTCTTCCCCTGGCTCGCCTCGCGTTCGACATTCTTCCACTTCGTCTGCAGCGCCTTCAGCTCGCTCTCCTTCATTCCCAGCTCCATTTTGAGCTGCTCTTCCTCGGTGCTCGCTTGCGCAAGCCGCGCCTTCGCCTCGGCGAGCTGCCCCATGTACCCGCCGCCGGTTTGGCCGCTGGTGGAAGACGATAGGCCGGTGAGGAGCGTCTGCAGTAGCTCTTCCGCGTTGGTGAGCGTAGTCTGCAGCGCGGTGTGCTTCTCCTTTAGGGCGTCATGCTCGCCCCTGATCTTCTCGACCTCCGCTTGCTTGCTTGTCAATTGTTCCTTTGCCTGCGCGGGCATTAACGTAGCCAGCAGAATAAGGCGTCTGAGCCACATACCGTCTCAAGGTCTTGCTCGGACGCCTGCATGCTCGCCTGCTCTTCTTTGATGGACTCCTCCTTGATTTGGACCTGTGCCTTGATCTTCACCAGGTCTTTCTCCAACTCGCCGACCTGCTCCTCGAGTTTCTTGAATTTCCCGCCCTTCTTCAGCTCCTTGTCACGCTGCGCCTCCACTTCGGCCATCTGTTTTTCTGCGGCCTCAATCTCGCGCACGCATCTCTCCTTGTCTTTCTTCGTCGTCTTCGCCTCTTTCTCCTTCGCCTCGACGTCAGCCTCCTTCCGAGCGATGCGGTTGCGCCCGTCCGTCCACTCCCACGCGCGCAGAACTCGTCCGATGCGCTCCAGCTCCGAGCAGGCCTTTTGCCACTGCAGGAATGCACGCTTCTCCTCCCGCAGCTTGTCGAGTTTCGGCGTGATCTCCTCTTCGAGGAGCGAAGTAATCTCCTGGACACGCTTGTCTTTCTTGCTCATTGTCTTCTTCGCCTTCTCCTTGCGCTCTTCGAACATACGCGTGCCTGCGGCCTCCTCAACCATGCCCAAAATTTCTTGCGGGCGCATGTTGAGCACCTAATGCCGCAGATTGATGAGAGAGTGGGCAGGAGAACGGAAAGAGAACGGACTTTCGTGATACGGCCCTGCATGATCAAGAAGTTCGGGTTGTTTATGTTGAGTTGCACGCTCTGGAAGAGCGTCTGTATGGTGTGCTGCTGCGATTTGTGTCCGTTGAGGAGGTACTTGGAAACGTTTGGGAGGGCGATCTGTCGGTTGTGGGATGGTTAGGAGCCCCGAGTCCAATTTATGACGGACTCACCTGTCTTGTGACCGTGACTTGCTTGCAGTTCTCCAGGCCTACGGGACTTGTAGCTCTGTCCGAGTTGTCGAAGACGATCGTCACGCTGGCTTTGGTGATTCCTGCTTGGCCGCGCTTGTAAATGAGGTCTTGCTGGTTTTGAGCACGCATCTGAACGGCCAATGAGCTCGTGCAATGTGAGCGGGTGGACATGGCTGACCGAGGACATGTTGGTGATGCCGAGCACGAAGCATATGGCATCGAGGATATTCGACTTCCCCGAGCCATTGAGTCCGGTGATGGCATTGAAGGAGGGATCCCAGCCAGTGATCTGGGTGCGAACAGGGTATGACTTGAACCCTTCAAACCATGTCAGCGATTTTCGCGTGGGCATTTTCAGACAGTGCGCACCTTCGAGGATCAGTTCTTCTATCCGCATGTTGACGGCACGAGCTGGCCAAGAGTGCAGAGGCAAGTTGAACGCGACGCGACGCGACGCACGCGTCGAGTCGCGGCGATGTTCACGTGCTGAGATGTAGCGCCCGCTGCTATTACCAAATGAGGAAAGAGACATCCGCCGGGAATTTTGTGCCGAACGCTGCTCGATGCAGGTTAGCTCTGGACTTGTCCCCGCCGCGCACTGGTCGCTCAAACACCCGCCCGGTCGCTGGCGCACCTCTTTGATAGTTTCGCCAACATGAACGTCTGCATTCGTCAGTTCAAGACCGCCGTCGCAGCGGCTCGATCATGCAGACGTTGGGTGCACACGTCGTGAGTCTCCGTGCTTGCCGTGCTATGCACGACTCATCTCTGTCTATCCTCAGTGTGCAGACCATGACGGAAGAGCAGATAGCCGAACGGAAGTACGCGTCGAGCATCGTTCACGGACGCAGCGAACACCCGGCGTTCTACCACCCGCGAACACACCATGTCCCCGTCGCGCTCATCCACCTACGCTCCTACTTCCCAGAGCTGCTCGACCAATTTGTGCACTTCACGACACACACCGCCGCCGCGCTCGCCGTGCCCATCTCGAAACCAGCCCACCTGCCGACGCAGCGTTCGCTATGGACCGTCATCAAGAGCCCGTTCGTGCACAAAAAGGCGCAGGAGAACTTTGAGCGGAGGGTGCACAAGCGGCTCATCAAGGCGTGGGACGCAGACGAGGAGGTGGTCGAGCGCATGGTCAAGTACCTCGAAACGCACTCGATGGCGGGCGTCGGGATGCGAGTGGTGCGGTGGCAGAGGGCGCCCGTGGGCGTCGGGCAGCAGAAGCTGGAGGCGGTGATGAGCCAGATGCGTCCCCCGCCGCAGACGAGGGCGGAGAAGGTAAAGGCATTGGGTGAGGAGATTGTCAAGCAGGAGCTGGCTTCTGCGGAGGCGCAGACTGCCACGGAGCTGGTCCTGCCAGCGTCGCCTGCGGAGGCACCAAAGGCATCATCATGACATTAGTATCATATAGATGTATGCGTATTACTTGATTCAATGCTTTCTGGCGAAATATTCAATTGGATGTGCCCGAGAGGGCTGTCCGCCACCGTGGCCGGGAAGTGCCGAGAGGGTGAGGACGGACGAGCTCCCGCGTCTGCGCATTGTCGACCACGACGAACAAACGCCACATCCATCCGCCATGACCTCCTTCGAAAACGACCCCTTCTACCTGAGGTACGATACTCATCGCTCGGCGTGTGCACCTGGTGCTCACGCCTTTTGCGCAGATACTAGTATGTCCCCCGTGTTCCGCTCTCTCGCGTCGTTTCTTACAGGCGCACCTAGCACCGGCCACTCTGGGAAGCACGGGCACGAATTCCTAGAGTTCGAATATTCGCATGGCCGTCTGCGATACGCGAACAACTCCAACTACCGCAATGACAGTCTCATCCGCAAAGAGAGTGAGCGTCCCGTCTCTCGCTCGCTCTTTAGCGCGCACTCACGTTCTTGCTCAGTGTGGGTTGGCCCTCTCGTCGTCAAGGAGCTCAAGAGGATTGTAGAGTCTAGTGAGATCACAAAGTACGTTAGGATGCTTTTATGACGCGTACACGAGGATCCGACGAATACTGCCCCGCCCACAGGGAAGACGACACAAACTGGCCAAAGAAGAACATCGTTGGGAAGCAGGAGTTGGAGATCCGGGTAGGCAATGATCACATTGCGTTTGAGGTACGCCTTGCTCAGTCGTCCTCCCTAGCTTGGCCGTTGACGCGTACTGCTTGACAGACTGCCAAGATCGGCTCCTTGATGGACATCCAGGATAGCGAGGACCCAGAAGGCCTGCGAGTATTCTACTACCTGGTGCAGGATCTGAAGGTGTGTTGTTGATTTTTCGATGTCGGCGCACCCACTCACGGTCGCCGTTTAGTGTCTCATTTTTTCGCTCATCTCTCTGCACTTCAAGATCAAGCCGATCTAAGTGCTTTCCACTCGTGTACGCTATTGTATCTTGCAGGATGCTCTCCAAAATTGCTTCGTGACGTTAGTATCAGTGTATTGTCAACTTGACTGGGTTCGGTTACTATTCTCGTTCTGGTCGTCCGCGTGACTACGAGAAGCTTGCCACTATCGAAAGAAGCCTCAACGTGATGTTCATCCCGATAATCCTGCTTATTCAGGGTACACCACCACGAGCAATTGCGGAAGGGAGGATTCTAACGGTGAGATCGCTCCTCCCGTGCTGCTTTTATGTTCAGGCAAAATAATGTCACATTCACCGGCGCAGACACAAAAATCCACAGCTGAAACCGCAAAGTCCCTAAGCGTAAACCCTAGAACAGAAACCCCAGCCTGCGTACAGCCGATCGCCGTCTGTCTACGAATGGCCGACGCTGGAACACGCGTCAGCGATCTGATCCAAAGCGGGAGTCCAAAACTTGAAGCATACCCGACTTCCCAACGACCATCAGTAGGTACGCAGAGGCCCTGAGAGAACACAGGCTGCACCGGAGGGAAGCAAGCGGTTTCGGCAGCGGACGCGACATTGGACTGCGAACACATTGTTCAATCCCCGGGTGTATAGTGAGAGCAAAGACCACGCACCAGCGCACTCCAGCAGTACTCCAAGGTGTTGGGGCTGACGTTCTCGAAGAAGAAGCGGCAGGTGCCGAACGTAAGTTGCTGCATAGTATTGGGGTCCACAGTGAAGGTCGGCGCTGCGCATCACAAAGCCGTATGAGCATCGAATTCACGGTCTGAAGGAACGTTTTCCTTACAGACGGAGCCGTTGAGGATGGTGATGGCATCGACGATGACGGCGCAGTCTTCGCTCACAGGGGGCAGAGGACCGACGCTGCTGCACAAGTCGGTGCCTGCAGACAATGTCACTGGTCATGTTCGTGCATGTGAGACGGACAACGTACAAAGCTCGTTGCAGACATCGGCGGGGGCGGGGGCCGAGACCGGGAAGGGCGAGTCGAAGATGATTGGGGCTGCGTCTTCGGTGACTGCGACGCCGCACGACAAGGTGGAGATCTCCACACTGTTCGCACCGACGGTGACGGTCGTGGTCGAAACGACCGACGAGGAAGGGCACGAAGTGCGCTCTGCGCAACGCGGTCAGCAGCGGGTAGCAATTGTGAGTGGTGCCACATTACTCTGGATAGACGGGTCGCGGGCGACCAAGCCGTAGCCCGAGGAGGCGAGAGCTGCAAACGCGACGAAGCAGGCGAAAGACTTCATGTTTGGGGCGAGCTCGTTACTGTGCTGCTGGGGACTCCTGCATATTCACGGCCTCTTTTATACCTTCCAGCTACACAGACAAAGCTTGCGCGCTGCATATAACGCGGCTGAAAACGAATTCAATGCCCATTCCGTTGCGGGACTAGGCGAGAACAGCCAGCAGCATTCAACGCTGCCAATGTCCGTCACGGCACAAGGCACGAGCGACGCGCGTGCGCATGGTACAACAAGAACAGCTCGCGGACTCTCTCAGACTCTGAATGTATCATGTCATGGGCACCCGTCTGGACGCGCCGATGCCGCAGGCACACACCTTCCGCACCGTTGATTCTGTTCCAGGTATTCCATATTCCAGCGACGTCGGCACTCGCAGGAGACATACATGGGTGCCAGGTCTTGAGCCCGAAACGGCAGGTGAGTTGGAACGTCGGACGTGTTTCCTGATCGCTGATGCACGGTCCGGGCCAGGAGGCCAATCGCACGCGGACACAGTTTCGGGACGTGCATATAGGATGGACTTTGGCAGTGATGTCCGCGCGGGCTGGGCCTCTAGTGCGCAGAAACGTGGGAGGGGCGGCAGGAAGCTGGACTTTGCATCAGGCCGAGTGAATGTGGACGGCGAGGTACGCGGGAGCGGCCGGTGGAGCGGGCCATACGCACAAGGACTGTCTCGGTTGTCGTAAAACGCACTGAATGTCCAGCCCAGATCACCGAGAATGTCCGGTCGAGCGGTGTCTCGCGCAGAAGCACCCAAGCCTCCTGGGGACACGTGCGGCCAGGATGCTGTCCCTGGACTGAAAGATGTGCTTGAAAACTCGTTTCGCGGTGCCGAGTCCGTGTCAGTGCACACCCAGCTGCAGGGGAAGACCGGTAGACGTAGTGAGATCATCATCGAGTGGAGCCTTCCGAGAGGATGTGAACACAGAGCACAGTACAGAGTACACCGAAGCTTCGTCCCGATGTGCCTGCGATGATTTCCCCACGTGTTCTCGCAGCAGACACAGGTCGGCGAACACAGGCGAGCACTAGCGGTGCTGGATCAGACGTCCCGAAGGGATACCGACAGGCACCCAGACATCTGCACCCGGCGGGCCTGCAACAATCCCAAGGTCAGTGTGTCTAATATTGCCAGCTGGCACAGGCTATGCCAGTGACAGACATCCGGCGGAAGATGTGATGCAGATCACTGCAAGCAGTTGCGCGCGGGGGACGGAGCTGACGGAAATGATGAGCGTCCGGCCGCTTTAACCTCACTCGCATTAATGCCACATGGCTCGGCCTCGTACCTGCCCCCTTCAATCATCCTCCCTTCCCGAGCGCGCAGCATGAATACTTTGCCATATCCGGAACAACGCCTCCGACGAGCGAGACACGAATAATGCGGTCAACAGCCCACAGGCCCGAATTTATCTGTCTGCGCAAAGGCCGCGTGAGAACGCCGGCAATATTGCGATTCTATACCTGAGTCAATAGCATCATCACCCGTAATCTAAGCATCCCGACCAGAGAACAGAAATACAGCGCGGCATATGTGGCACAATTCAACGAAGTCCCATTATATCTAGCCCAGTAGTCCAGCCCCATCTACCCTCTATACAACTCCGCAGCCGTGCGACCCCGGGCTCCTAGGAGATGAAGCACACAGAAGCCGTGCTCGGGCAGTTGGTCTGGAAGATGTTCTGCAACACGCCGCTCTGTGCGATCCGTCATGTCAGTCCCAGTCCGCGCCCGATCTGGTAAGCACGCACAAAGTCCCAGGTGCACGCCCCGCCCGCGTACGCACACTGGTAGCCCGTGAACTGGTTGATGAGCACGCCGGTGTCGTGGTTGAGGTCGATCGGGCAGAGGCACTCCGAGCCCGCGCACGGCGCGACGGGCGGGCAGTTCGTCTGGTGCACGTTCTGCAGCGAGCCGTCCTGTGTGCGCGGTCAGCCGGCGCTCGGGCGGCGCGAAGCGAGAAGCGGGTACGCACCGAGTCGGACCACGTGCAGGCGCCGCCGGGGTAGGCGCACTGGTAGCCGGGGAACACGTTGATGAGCACGCCGGTGTTGTTGTTGAGGTCCGTCGGGCAAGTGCACTCAAAGCCGGAGGTCGGCGGCTGGAAGCAGGCGACTGCGACCTGCTGCGTGACGTCGCGGCGGTGCGTGGAGGACAGTGCAGAGTAGGGAGCGGCGGAGCCCGCGACGAGGGCGGCACCGAGAGTAAAGGTAAGGACGAGGTCGAAGAACATTATGAGAGGTAAAGATCGAAGAAAGAATTAGCAACACTGAGTGCGTTGGTGAGAGGAGAGCTGAAGTGCTGAAGTGCTGCAGTTGAAGGATGTGCGGGTCCGTATTTATAGAGAGGAGTTGTAGAGTATTGGAATATGCGGGCTATGGCGGTGGCGAGCCAAATGGCGGGGCCACAAGTCAACCGTACCCGAGGCCAGTCAAATGCGTCCAACATGTCAGAAACGGGCCAAAGGCGTCCAACGTGCCTGAGTATCAGGACTCCGATGTACAATCTTGCGTGACGGCCATGACCATCGCTGAAATACACCTACCTCGCATTTTGCAGAAGGATCCGTACTTCGGCTGGCGTGTATTCTCGTCCAAACGCCCAACGTTTAGCTCCAGAACTGGTGAACGCTTGGGGAGCAGCGCCTGCGGAATGGAGCACCCGGGCAATTGCTTACGTTGATTTGGGATAGCACGTCACGGCGAAAGGTACGTGCGTCGCGTACGTGTGTACACAACTCATCTTGGCACCTCTACTACGCTCCAAAGCGTAAACATCGACTTATTATGTCAACAGCATCGCGGTGCGGTCATATAGCTAATTTGAAGGTGGAAGATCGTACTTCCGTTGGCTCGGTGGGCGCTGACTCGGCGTTCTGAGTTGACGTAGGTACCGGCTCTCGACCCCAAATCGACAGGGGTTACAATGTCAGACGGTCGCCCAATGCACTAACGGCGGGTTAGGCACCATACAAGTCAATCAGGCGTGGCCGACCGACCTGTGGCGCCCAGGTTCATTGATGGGGGCAAGCACCGATATCCGTGCAGTAGGGGCCGCTCCTCGTAGCGGTACTGTCGTAGGGCAAATACCGGAGTATGGAGATATACATAGGATCAGTCGGAGAGCTTGTCGTCGCTGAGGTACGTGAGCGCGACAGCCTGGCTGTGCGGAGTGGACACGCAAGAGCTGCCGAAGCTACATCGAATCGTTGAGAACACCCGATGTACCGGCTGTCCGAATAGGATCATGGAGGACTGCGTCTGGTGCCGTCGCGGGAACATCCGGAGACAGCACCCGTGCCGCTCAAGCACGAGCGTGAGGGCGCGCTTGGCGTTCATTTACGAGTTTTACGAGACCTCGATGGAAGAGACATAGAATGACTGCCCCCTGGGCCATCCATCTATCCCTGTGCAGAGAGCGATGATAGTCAGTGGCAGATCATCAGGGATGCGATCCGGCGTGATACCGACGCTGGGCCAGATTTCCGTCCCCGGTCCCAATAGATCTATCTAAATTCGTGTGTCCACTTGCAACCCCGCTGGCCAGAGTATAGAAGAGTATAGATAGCATCCAATGCAGCGGCGATCGAGAGACCCATGAGGTGAAGCAGAGCTGCATGTGCGCACTCAGCGCCGCTATTCGCGGCTACCCAGAGTTGGCAGTTGTGCGCACAACGACGTTCGTGAGATGATGTAGCGCTGAATCGCTTACTAATACCGGAGCATAGGCCTGTGAGCGACGAGACATGGATAGCTCGACTAAACAGCCCGCAGTGCTATCAAGGCACGGCAGAGCATCACAATTAAGGAGGCCTAGGCATTTGCAAGCGCGAGGGATGCTGGAGGTCTGCCCGGGACCCGGGAGTGTGCCTCTTGATGACCACGGCTAGTGGTGTCACACGTGTATGACCCTGAAATATCGCGATGAGCGTAAAGGCAGTCAGGCAGTCAGACAAGGGAAGAGTCGCAGAAAGAAGGGAGTAAGTATCCCAAGATGGCTATGGCCCTGCTCTGCGGAAATGCTGAAGCGACAAGGCTCAGAAACGAGCAGAATCCTGGCCGCTGCGCTCGTTCGATATCCCACCGTCAGATAAGAAAAAAGCAAGAGCCAGATAGAAGAAGGGGGCATGCGCACGAAGGTTGCGCCGGACGACTTGTGACTGCGATAGCTGCACCATCTCTGGAGCCACAGTGCGCCGCTCCATGGCCTCGTCGTTGAACCGCGGGGTTGTACGTGCAGCTTTGTCATACGTGCTCGCAGCTGCCTATGCCAGGCAGGCCGCGGTACAGGCCGCGGGCGGGAACCTGCAGCCGGGACACGCTGGGGCAGGAATCAGATGTCCAGCTCGACGGCTCTGGCAACAGCGGGCGTGTCCGTCTTTGCATCAAAGGGCGGCGACGAGGTGCACGCAGGGCGAGAGCGAGGAGAGGGCAATGTTGGATGGAGGATCACGCCGTGGCTTACCTAAGCAACGCGGGTGGTTGGATTTGTTCCCGCCGCCGCTGCCTCGCGTCGACCACGCCCTCGGCCACGCCGTCCCCTCCGCCTCACAGCCGGCCCTGTTGCATGTCCCCTGCACACTCTCCGACCTCCAACACAACCCCGCGCCATGTCGCTCGACGCTACCTTTGGCGGGAAATACAGAGCTGAGGAGGAGATCGGCTACGGCGGATGTGGTGCGTTCCCTTCCCCGCCCTCTTGCCTTCTGCGCCGACCTGACCCCGCACGCTTCCGCAGGCACCGTGTACCAGGGCGTGCACACCGTCGCAGGCAAGGAGGTCGCCATCAAGCTCGAGCGCGCGGCCGCAAAGGGCAGCCCCCTCATGCAAGAGTCCAAGATCTACAAGTCCCTCTCCGGCGCACCTGGCGTCCCGTGGATCATCTGGTCTGGCAAGCAAGGCGAGTACAACGTCATGGTCCTCGACCTCCTCGGCCCCTCCCTAGAAGATCTCTTCGGTACGTGCAACCGGCACTTTTCGCTCAAGACCATTCTCTTACTGGCTGATCAACTCGTGAGTGGCCTCTTTGCTCCTTTGCCTGCCGCTGCGGCGAGTGTGTCGATCTGCATTCGCGCCTATCTATGTCGTGCATTTCACGTGGTCTGCCACAGCCGCCATACAGTGCTCGGTCTCCAAGGCGGCCATGTCCAACCTCGCGTACCGCGTCGCCTCCACAATCGAGATTAACCTTAAGCTTTGTCGCCTTCTGACACCACCATCTGTTCATCCAGATTTCCCGCATCGAATACATCCATTCCCGCGACCTCGTCCATCGCGACATCAAGCCCGCCAATTTCGTCATCCCGAAATCGGGCAACGACTCGCATTTCATCGTAAACATCATAGACTTTGGCCTCGCAAAAAAGTTCCGAGACTCCCGCACAAACATGCATATACCGTACAAACAAGATGACCATCACGGCGTGGGGACCTGCCTCTTTGCCGCGATCAACACCCACCTCGGTATCGGTACGTCCGCCCGCGGCAGTCCGTCCCCATCTCTGAATACGCTTCCTGCCCGCAGAGTGCTCGCGGCGCGACGACCTGGAGTCGCTCGCGTACATGCTCGTCTACTTCCTGCGGGGCACCCTCCCGTGGCGGAAGGTCAAGGGGCGGACGACCGCGGAGACGTGGGACCTCATCCGCGACAAGAAGCGCGAGACCGAGGCGCTGCTCACCGTCGGGCTCCCGCACGAGTTTGACATCTTCTACAAGTACGCGCGCGGGCTCGAGTTTGACGACCTCCCCGACTACGACGGCCTCCGCGCGCTCTTCCGCGGCCTCGCGGAGAAGCACGGCATCGAGTACGACGGCGTGTTCGACTGGGACGTCCCGAAGCCCGGCTTGAAGGAGAAGGGCAGGCGCGGCTCGAGGACGTGCCATGCGTGCGCCGCCGCCGCAGAGGCCGCGCAGGCCGCCGCGGGCGGGCTCCGTCTATGACCGGCGGCGCTGCTGCCCCCAACACGCCACATAGGAGTCAGTCTTGTTTTGTTTCTCACATAAAGTGATGTTCTGACCGTTGCAGGTCCGTCGCCCTTTTTCTTCTTCTTGGCGACTTTCTGGCACAGAACAAGATCGCGACCTGGATCTTACAGCTTCCATATCTGCATGGTGTGCCAACTTCTTGGCGTTCCGGACGCCGGCCCTTCTGTTTCTTGGGCTCTGGCGTTGGCTCCGGGTGTATTCTGACAACTCGTGGTAGGCCAGGTGAAGTGCTGCCTGTATATATGTATTTTTACGAGGTGCATGTTCCCGCTTACTTCCTCCAAACTCGGCTCTGACAAGAGTCTTTGCAGCTCACCAGTATCATGACCACGAGAGACCAGGTATTCACGATACTGCAGACACGATGGGTCACGCCTGGAGACGCTTTCTCAGGCTTTGGGCAGCGCTGACGTCTGGGTCGGGTCGACGGACTTTGGTATCTTCTTACGATTAGTATGTTACGCTATGGATATGTTATTGCCGCTATCTATGTCGTGCTTTGTAGCGGTCGTTAATGATAATGTAGTTCCCATGTCATTGTGGCTGGATGTGGCTTCGTTTGTGCAGGGCGCATCAGGCGCACGTCAAGTTGACTCTGCACGCTGTGCCCTGTTGCGCCTGCCTCCTCTGTGGCGGCACTCTTCAGCCTCGGTTTTGACATTCAGCGCAGAACATAACTCTACCAGTATACAGACAGGCCAGACGACGACGCTGCAATGGCCGCGACATTTGTGCAAAACGAGCGGGTGCTGTGCTATCACGGGCCCCTGGTGTACGAGGCAAAGATCCTCAAGGTCGAGCACTGGGACGAGGCAACGACCAAGACGGGCATACTGGGCCCGCACTACCTTGTGCACTACAAGGGCTGGAAGCAGACGTGCGCCCCTCCCGCCTTCTCCGCATCCCCGTGCGCCCGCTGACCCCGCCCGCACAGATGGGACGAGTGGGTGGACGCCACGCGGCTGCTCAAGTTCAACGAGACGAACATCGCGCTGCAGAAGGCGCTGCAGTCGTCCGCCGCGCAGGCCGCGGCGTCGACGTCCGCCGCGAAGGGCGCCGCGCGCGCGCAGGCCGCGAAGGAGGCGGGGCGCGGCGTGCGCAAGGACGGCGGGACGCGCGGCACGAAGCGCGGGCGGGACGAGGTGCGTTGCGTTCGCGGGGCGAGGCGCCGCGGGGTGCTGATGCGCGCAGGACGAGGGCAGCAAGCGGCCGGAGATGAAGCTCGACGTGCCCGAGAGCCTGAAGCTCCTCCTCGTCGACGACTGGGAGGCGGTGACGAAGAACAACCAGGTGCGGTCTCTCGCGTGCGCTTGGGGCGGGGTGCCTGAGACGTCTTGCAGCTCGTGCCGCTGCCCCGGAGCCCCAACGTTGTCGAGCTGCTGGAAGAGTTCCGGCAATATGTCATGGCCCAGCCCAAACCGACGTGCGCCCTGCCGTCCTTCCCTCCTTCCTGCGGACTGACGCTCAGCCTCGTCCACAGGCTGAAAGACCCTGCCGTGCTGCTCCCGACGATCGTCGCGGGGCTGCAGACGTACTTTGACCGCGCGCTCGGCGCGAACCTGCTGTACCGCTTCGAGCGGCCGCAGTACGCGGAGATCCGCAAGAAGTACGTGACGGGCCCGACGGTGAAGGTCGGGCAGGAGAAGGAGATGAGCAGCATATACGGCGCGGAGCACCTCCTGCGCATGATCGGTGCGTCCTCCACGCGCGCTATCTCTCCGTACCCGGCGACTCACGCGCCGCGCTGCAGTAAGCCTGCCGCAGATGGTCGCGAGCTCGAGCATGGACGCGGAGTCGGCCGCGCTCGTGCGCGACTACGTGAACGAGCTGATGACGTGCGTCCCGCCCCCCGCGCCGCTGCCCGTGCACGCATGCTGACCCGCCGCAGGTTCATGGTGAAGGAGCAGCACCGGATATTCGTGCACGAGTACGAGTCCGCGAGCGTGGCCTATCAGAACATCTCCCGCTCATGATGTTGCCGCCTCGTGCTGCGTCGCGAGCCGCGCCCCGCACGCACGAACTGCCCTGTGCGCGTTGGGCTCCATGCGTCCCGTTCCATCTGACGAGGCTGCCGAGTCGTGGCTCGAGTCTCGTCCCTTCCCATCTGCACCCGACCCCGTCGTCGTCGACTCCGCCGTTTGGCGGTGCGTCTTGTAGGTATCTTACGCTCTGACTAGGTTTCCCTGTAGCTTTAAACGCCTATACCAATATTTCGGGCACAGTTGTTGGCTCAAAGCTAACTGTATCGTTGCTCGCGTACTATAGCTGCCGCCGGTCTTCTGTCTGTGCCTACGTCCCCTTTCTGGTACTGAGCTCTCCTTCCCGATTGAATGGGCCTCCTGCAGAATGCGAAATGCGACTAGTGAGCGTACGTCCGGCTCTCCTTTAACTCTAGCAAATCAGTGATATCATCGCGCTTGTTCCTTGTTCGCCTCGGATATGCCGGACCACGTCATCTCTGTTTCTATTGCTGACTGTGATGCACTCGGAACACCCTAAAGCCACAAGTGTCGATGTCTGAACTCTGAAGCCGTTGGCTTCGATACCAATGCAGATGCCACAACTACCGCGACTTCTGGACTCTGCAGGCGGTCGGCAGGAGACGTGTAAGCCGCCACACATTCGGCGAGTGGAAAGGAGAGTGTGCGATCTCCGTTGGTGTCTTGTTATGAGAGTCCAGGCTCAGGAACGAGATGCCAAGTTGCTATTCACTCCTGGAGCTGCACACTGTACCGATCTTGCAAACAAGAGAGGACGTGCATCCAGATGCAGCTAGCGCGTGTTGCCACGCGATCGGCCCGCCTGTGGCTGAAGCCTCGCTGAACTCCTCCTGACTTTCCAACCACGTCGCCCCCATCCTGCTGTTCGATTTTCTCTATTTCTGCCGACATGAGATACCCGGAGCCTCGTCGCTGTCTGCTCATTTCCCCGAGAGCCACTTGAACTGCAGCGGCGATGTTTCAATTCTCGAATTCACGCTTGATATCGGCGTTGAATACCGAGCACGATAGCACTGCCTAGTCTGCCCAGGCCCACTAGTGTGATCGACGTTAATTGAGCTCTAGACGCCTTCAATTTGGGGCTGCAGCCTTGTGCGTCCTACGTGCACTCAAAAGGCCACCATCGTCGAACAAGATGCTGCTTCTGCTAGCTCAGCGCACCTGCTCCTACTCTCCCAGACCCACAAGCCAAAATGCGCATGCTCGCAGCCTTCGCGCTGGCGCTGACACTCGTGCGCCCCGCAGAGTCCAGTAGCCTTACCGCCCGCTCCTCCAGCGATACATGTGCAAACGTCAACAGCGACCTGAAGGTCTCTTCCAACGGCCATACCGTAGATGTTGGTCATATCAGTGCGTCGCCCTATACCCCTCTTGAAAAAGCACTCACATTGCCCTTGCTCTTCCATCCGCCACAGATCAGTGCTTGTGCTTGTCGACGGTCCCGAGCTTCATATTGACGAATTCTGTTGCCCAAGCGGTGGGTCGATGTGCCGCATGTGCGTGGATGATCACCAACTAACTCCCGCTTCACAGGCTGTCGCACTCGTCGGACAATCCGCTACTCAGACTGCAATCGATAATCTTGTACGTTTGGGTTCTCTGCCCTTGCCTTCGCCCACTAACCTCCGCTTCCTAGATAACATCATCCTCCAGCAAAAAGACATGCTCCTATCCCGACAATGCCTCGCCCGCCTGCTCGTCAAGCAACCCGTGCTCGTTCACCTGCTCGAACGGGTACACTCCGTGGCCGCCGTCCAACCCCTCGTCTTGTGCCTGCGTGTTCCCCAAGAAGGAGTGCAACGGCGTGTGCGGGAATTTCAACACGTGCACGAGCCCTCAAGCGCGCAAGCGCGCCGTGCCGGTGAGCATGCGCGCGCGCGCGAGCTGTGCCACGGGCCTCACGCCGTGCGGTGTGCCCAGCAGCGCGTGGGCACGCTCGCCTGCGTGGGAGTGCGTCGACACGGAGAGTGATCTCGAGAGTTGTGCGTCCCCTCTGCGTTCTTCTGCTCTTCACGGCAGCTGACGGATTCATGCACAGGCGGCGGGTGTGCGATCCCGCTTGGCGGCGGCACGTCCATGGGAATTGACTGCGCGGCGCTGCCTGGCGTGGCGGATGTCTCGTGTATCGCGGGGGCGTGCGTTGTCCACCGTTGCATGCCGGGTTACCAGCGCGCTCGGGACGGCAACTTCTGCCTGCGCAGCCGGAACATCGCACAACTGAACGACCAGGGTGCTGACGCCTTTGGGCTGGAGCATGTCCCGCTGCATGCCTGATGGACTGAAGAATCTATTCACCGCTTCTGACCTACTACTCGGACATACTGTCGTCGGTGAGAATGCTCGTGGATGCTGTATATATCTGTCCGCGGCGATAGTCTACTTATAGATTGCGATATTATCAAACACTCCTTCGACCCGTTCACCCCTTGAATACTTCATGCACGCTCGCACGCTGCTTTTTTAAGGTGCTGTGTTCAATTATTATAATTATCATATCAACGTGCGCAGCTCTACGTCGATAGCGAACTTTAAAGAGGTAGCGTGGTCGGGTGCCGGTGGGTGGTATCTGATGGTATACAAGGTCCGTTGGGATGTGTCATGGCCAGTAGATGAGACTCGAGCATAACACGAGAACGCGTATTCAAGTTATTCCGGCGCCTCCATCCAGCATATATCTGCAGCGTTCAAGTTACTGTAGTGGGCACTGCTGATTCTTCGGGCGGTTCGCACTCACCGCTCCTGCTACTTTAGGAAATAGCGATGGTCGATCATCGAGAGTCTAAGTCGTTTCTCGGAGTACGTCGCATTGTCACTACCTGTCCACCTGTCCATCCCGCTTTCCAACAATTGGCACCTTTTGAGACGGCCGTATTCACTGAAGCTCTAGGAACTTCTGCTACAAATCCGTCCCCAAAGGGACCTGCGAGAATTCTCAGAGAGCCCACACTCATAGATCCTACTTGAATCAAGGTCCGATTTGTCGTCGCCAGGTCCGTGCTTCTGCATGCAGAAGGGAACTAATGTTCTCCTAAAAAGTAGAACTGAGACTCCCTGGTTGCGATACCAGAAAGTCGAACTCAGGCAAGATTGCAATGCCGAGCCGTGCACAGTTCGGGCTCAGACGTACAGAAGTAATGTCAGCCGCCTCATCGGTCAAGATAAAAGGCGTTTTCTTCGGAGCCATTGCTCCAAAACAACTTGATTCGGATCTACAACGTCTTACATTTTATTTTACAGTCTCCCTCTGCTTATCACCGAACTATGTTGAATCATAAAGCCGACGACGATCCCCCGCCGAATGGCTCCACCCCGCAAGCCAAAAGTCATGTCAAGAACATCATCGCCGCCTTCACCCCGGGCACCAAGGACAAGACTTCGAAGGCTCCGAGCACCAACCTGTCTCGGTCCATGCAGAGGCTGTCCTCCGTTCCTTCCAAGTTATCTGGGCTGCTCTCCCTTTCACAGTCCACCTCCTCTTACGAATCCGTTCGCATGGGGCCTTCGATGACGCCAAAGCAGATGCACGCTCCTTCTACCTTCGTTACTTCCGATCTCGTCATCCCGCCGGAGCCCACCACCGCGAATGGTCCCCGCGTCATTGAAGCCACAGCTGAGCAGGCCGATTGTGAGTCGCACAAATCTCCCTCGCTGCCTTGCCTCCCGGAAAGTGTCCCCCGGAAGGAGAATACCTCAGAGGCCGTCTTGGTTGAAGCCGGAACGAAGGACGCAGCGGCTGACATCACCCTGGCGGCCGTCCAAGCACAAGACAAGAAGAACGCAGAGGCCGTTCCAGTCGAAGAAGTCCGAGAGCAGACAACGGTTGTTGTCTCACTGTGCGGTACAGCGGCTGGACATCTCAGAAGCGCTCTTTCGGAGGACGGTGTGTACACATCGCGATACCCCGATGTGACCAACGAGGCTGGTCACGACGACATCACCAGCGAGGCTCAGTCCAGCGAGGAGCCCATCTTCCCGTCCACCCTAGGCATCACCATTGCCGACAAAGACGGTAACCCCATCTTCACCACGGACCTTTTCGAGGAGCTCCAGTCATTGGCCGCCCTCAAGCAGTCGATCGCGGAGATGCAGCAGTCGGCGCTGTCGTTGTTCGAAGGCTTCTTGTCTGAGAACAAGCTGAAGTCCTTCCCGCGGCTGTCCCAGAAGACACTTGTCAGCCGCTCTGTCCACTGGCCTTACTTTGCAGAGCTCATTCGGAAAGGCGCGAAAGCGGCGATCGCAAACCAAGAGTTCGCGTACACACTCTGTGCCTTTCTTAACTCGCTGCCGCCTGAGCTACTCCCTGCCCAGTCATTCGCACCGGAGTCGCCTGTCATCCTGTCAGCCTCCCCCTTTCCCTCCGTTCCGACTGGCACGGAGCCATCCCTGGACGCGCCACCGATTACTGAGCAGCTCTGGGAGTCCAATGACCATGCGCTCGAGAGCACAGCGCTGGCTTTCGAGCAGCTCTCTGAGCCCGGTATCCGTGAAGACTCACCCAAGAAGATAGATACGACATCCACTGTCACGCGGGTCTCCGAGTTGGATGCCAGAGACAAATCGCTCAAATCGACGGACACGGTGCCGATAGTTGCGCAAGTCCACAAGTTGGATGCCCAGGACAACTCACTCGAGATGGACGCGACGCCGACGGTCGCGCAGGTCCCCGAGTCTGATGCCCCGGACGACTCTGCAGAGAAGACTCTCGCCCACCAGTTGGCCGGAGATGCCGCCGCGATGGCTCTCGCACGCCGGGCTCAGCGCGATACGATGGTGAGGGAGCAGGCTAGACAGCGGTGCGCGGAGGCAAAGGCAAGATTGGATAGATCTGGCGCTGATTCGGATGAGGAACGTGCTGCGGGACTGGGCCATGATGTGGCTGAACCTGCACCTCTGACGCTCGTCGACGCACAGGCGTTTGTGCCGCCGTTCGGTTCTACTGGTGAGTTGTCTGCTTGCGTCATGTGCAACTCTGTGAGATTCATGCACATCCATCAGAGATTCCGAAGGTGGCAGACGATGCGTCGGTTCTTAGACAAGGTTCTCTTGCCGTCGCCCCGTTCAGCGAGCGTCTTCCCCACTATGTCCCGTGTCGGGATCTTGCTTCCAAGTCAGGTGCTACCCCCAAAGCTCCTGAAAGTGTGCAACCGGTCACTCCTGTCGGTCAGCGTTGCATGGAGTACGTCCCGAAGGATCATGCTTCTGTCACCAGCCTGTCTGCTACAAGCTCCCCACCGTCGACGGGGATCGATACCAAGCCCTCCAGCACAATGTCTGCGGCCCAGATCGCCACTCCTGCTTCAACGGCTTCTGAGAGTGTCCCGGACTCGCCCTCTCCGGTCCTTGGCCCACGTCCGCAGCCCCCTGCTACTCTTCTCCTGCGCAACTCGACTGCAGACGCAGGGAAGGTCGCGAAGCTGCGAGAGAGGTACCTAGAGCTGCAGGATCGCCGCATGATCGAACAGCAAATCAAGGAAGGTCGACGCGTCTCTCTCTGCATCCCTCCGCCCGCAAAGCCTGCGGACGTCCATGACCGCATCTCCAAGAGCCCGGAGTCCATACGCAGCAGTGTCAGTGACCCAATCCCGGCTGCCGTGCCCCAGAACGATACTAGCGTCATGAACAATGAGTCCCCGTGGTCCCGCAACATCCTCCCCAAGGCGTGCCAGGTTCGAGTGCCTGCGTTCTCCGTTCGGGAGGAGAAGAAGAATATCAAGGGTGAGGAAGAGACGAAGACGATCAAGAGTGAGGAAGAGACAAAGGAGGTCGAGAGAGAGGAAGAGATGAAGAAGGTCAAGAGAGAGGAACAGCCGAAGAAGGTCCAAGGAGAAGAAGAGCCGAAGAAGGTCGAGAGAGAGGAAAAGCCGAAGAAGGACAAGAGAGAGGAACAGCCGAAGAAGGACGAGAGAGAGGAAAAGCCGAAGAAGGACAAGAACAAGCCTTGCGACGAGACAATGGCGCGCGTGCTAGCCATGCCCATCTCGCCCGAAGAACGGCGACTCGCACAGAAGTATCGGAAGCAGCAAAGCGACTCGGTCCCCAGCGTGCCTCCAACTGCCATCCCTGTCGCCGCAGAGACCAAGTCGAAGGTGACAGACCGAGTCTCGTCCGTGGTCAAGAGGGCCAAGCGAGTCCTTCAGGTGTCAGCACCCTTCAAGACGAGCAGTAACCGCACGGAAAACACCGCTGTCCCGCGCGCAAGTCCTACGCAGGCCGTTCCGCGTGCGGCCCCTCCTCCGCGCGCAGCCCCTCCTCCGCGTGCGAACCCCCCTCTGCGCGCGACTCCGACTACGCGTGGGACCCCGCCCCTGCGCGCCATTCGCCTTCCGACCCGGGTCCACGACACAACCAAGACTGCCTCTCCCAGGGACAAGCCCACAGGAGAGCGTCCGCAGCGCGAGGCCCGTCCCACCTGGTCCGCCCACGTGGCCCGCCCCGCGCCGCCCCGCGTAGAGAAGCCTCCGTGCCGATGCGAGCGGCACCAGAGGAACCTCGCGCGGCACACCGATGCAGAGGTGCGCCGGTCCATGACGTTTGGCAAAGAGAACCGCGGCACACTGCAAGTTACGCCCGCCTTGGCGGGCGAGCAGAAGAGCGTCGTTGCCCCAAAGCCCAGCGACAGGAAGCTCCAGTGCGGCCGGCAGCCCCTCGGTGCGCGTCCGGATCTGGCGAACTACGGGGAAGTCGTTTCGTTCGGCCAGGTCGGGGAGCGAATCATGCGCGCTGACAGTAGCGTGCATGGGGATGCGTAGGCGAGTGAGGAGGTGGTGGAGAGGTGGCGGAGAGGTGGCGAAGAGGGGGCGGAGAGGGGGGGCGGAGTCGGGAGAGGTGGGGAGTGAGGTGTTGCCCGGAGACACTGTCCTGTTGGGCTAGCGTTCGGTAAGCGGTCTAGCATCACATACATGTGCGGCACTAACCCATTGCACCAGCATGCCGGACGACTTCGTTCGATTCCTCAAGTCCCGGTGCCGCAAGTATCCCGAACGTGTGACTGCCAGGCGCTATGGAGCAGCCCTTCACACACCCTCGCCTTCTCGACACGATATTCTCCCGACCGTCGACAGGGCCTTGTCTTCCACTATCGAGGCCCGGTCCAGCACGCGATGTTCCCAGGCGCTTTGGAGCTAGCCGATGCGCGTGCCACGGTCGAGAGTGAGTGAACGAGGAGAGCCGAGGTGGCGGGAGATACTTCCAGGAGCGGGAGTCACCGGAGGAGGAGAGCCTAGGGAGGTGCCGGCAGGGTGTACAGCGAGCACCACATCTCACTGTGAGCACACGAGCGACGTGCTGAGCTGGGTCGTCTGGGTTTCTCTGGAGCTATCTTGGGAATACGGGGTGTTACGGTTCTCTTACCTTCGATTCTTGTGTAACGGGTTGGAATACGTCTCTTTCGGTCCCGTCCTCTACGCAGCCAGGTTTCTGCCTCTTGACTACGTGTACAATATAACAGAGCCGACCTATCAATGCAATGAACATACTATACCACAACAGATGCCCGTCTTCCGCGAGGAGTCCAGATTCCGAGGAGACTCGAGCAGACGTGGATAGTAAGAGCGAGGGGCCAACTTGAAGGCACCCGAGATCCTCCTTCCTGAAATGGACTGTGGGAACAACCGGCCTTGGATGAGTCGTCGACCTGCAATGCACCCGCCGTTTACTCTGTTCCGCTGAGTTTTCACGAATCAGTATACGAGACCGCGGATGCCTCAAGAAATCGACATCTGTGAAGTCGGCCATGCAGGCTAAAATTAGTGTCCTCATTGGCCTGGCGTAGTTCCCCGGTCAACATCGAAATCGAACATGCGCCGAGACTCTGAGGCTGACATTGCTAGCCCCCCGTCTAGGCGTATAAGAACTGCACCTCTGCACCCTCTGCTCCCTTCCAACACCATCATGTCGTTGCTCCAGCTACTGCCTCCCGAGAGCTACTCAGCCATGTGCTACCGTAACACTGCTAGCCCTCCTCAACCTGCCAAGCCCAAGGAGAAATCCAAGGGCACAGTCAAGAAGGTGCTCAGCGCGCTCACCCCGGGCAACAAGGACGCTACTCGTCCTCGGCTGAGCCTTCCTCGCCACCTGCGGAAGCTCTCTATGCTTCCGTTCAAGGCATCCAAGCTGGCTTCTCGCTCGTCTGCGACCTCGAAGACTACCATATCTGCGAGCGCCGACGCTGCGTCCAGTCCCTCCGAGTCTGATGACTCTGCTATCGTCACTCCGGATGCCTCTTCTCTCTCCGCGGTCTCTGCTGGTCAGACGGAGCCGCATGTTCAACCCATCCAGGTGCAAGAGGTGCCTCATGTCTCCCTCGTCGTATTGGAGGAGCCTTGCATGCCTGAGATCGATGGTGAATATCTGGAGAGCGAGAGCCGCGAGCAGTCAGATACCTCGTAAGTGGTTCCTCATCGTCCTGGACAAACGCCGTTTAACCACAGACATCTCTCTCTAGCAATGACCTAACTCTCCGTGCCTCAACCTCTGAGGAAGATATCCCAGCCTCGTTCCCGTCTTCCGGGTCTGAACTCTCTCTCGTACTTGATCCTTTCACGTACGGTCTGGCTGGCGAGGCGGTCCTCGAGGAGCTCTGCAAGGAAGTGAACGTGGTCCTTGCCCAGGCGAGATCCCACTCGCGGATGCGACGTTCGCAGATGAGCGCGCTGATGCGCCTCGTCGAGATCAGAGAGACAAAGTCGCTGCAGCCGTCGCCGTGGTGGCCGCTCGTCCCTGACGTCATGCAGCAGCTGGACGGTTTGGAGGCCGTAGAGGAGCAGTACGAGAAGAGCCTCGTCGCCTTCAAGAACAAGGTCCTCGCGGTGTCCCCGCCGCCGCATCTCATGTTCGACTCGGTCGAGGAAAGCGTGGGCGTCCCGCCAGATTTCCCTCAACAGCTCGACCTTCCCTCCGCGGTCGGCTGTGATTTGCCTCAGCCTGTCTCGGGCGAAGTATGGGCGGATCCTCCTGAAGTTTCCACCCGGCTACCCGACATCCTCTCTACGACGGGTGCAACGGCACCCATGATATCTGGCGGGCTCCCGGGCGTTCTCTCGCTCACCGCCACCTCGACCGCAGCTCCAGGTCAGCGCACCGGGGCGGGGCGCCCCCGCCGCTCTCGCTGCCGCCGTGTGCTGCCTCTGGCTCGGTACATCATGCCGCAGCCATCCCTGCGCGACTGCAGGCTGCCTCCCAGCGCTACCGAAGACACCGACACGGCGCTCGCGCGCGCCCAGCCGCTCTCCCCCGAGGAGCGGCGCGCAGCACCCCGACTCGGCGCCCCGCAGTACGACCGCTGCGACGCCGCGCCGCCGCCCAAGCCTAGAATCCAGCTCCGCCGCCGCCTCGCGTCCCTCGCCGACGGCATCCGCGCGCTCAACGGGAAGGCCCCGCGCAACTTCAGGGCCATCGCCAGCCACCTGGGCCGCACCAAGCACGGACCCGCTGCAGCACTCCCCGCGGAGTTCCGGTTCACGTTCCGGCTCCCGCGGATGTGCGCCGCACACGACCTCGCGGACGGCGTGCAGCGGCGGTGCGAGCGGCGGATGCGGCGCGTGCGCACGCAGAGTGCGGGGGGCGGGGACGGAGGGGACGCGTGCGGCGCGACGGAGGGGGAGTGGGCGCGGGCGGAGCGGGTGGTGCGGCTCGCGGCGTATGTGCTGGCACAGCTGGAGAAGGAGGGTGTGCGGGCCCGGGTGTGAGGCGTGCTGTCCGGCGCAGAGGGGTGAGGGTGGGCGCGGGATATGGGCCGTTGCGACGCGAGCGACTGCGACTGCATTTGCGAAGTGAATATGACTCGACCGGACGGACGACTACCAGCATGCGCGGCCGCGGGCGGCCAATACATTCTCGGACTACGACAACTTCAGGCTCCACGATTCGCTCAAGACCCGATCACACGTCACGTATCCTCTCTCTGGCATCTCGGACTCCCTTTCCAGATCACGGACCATTCGACGAGCAGCACGAATGCATCCCGCGTGAGTAGCCCGACCATCGCCCGACGCTCGGCCTTCAAGATTCACCGAGCATCGCTTTCGACCCGCGCGTGTCCCAGGCGCTATGGAGCAGCCGTATCGCGCATTCGTCGGGGCGGAACGGGCGTGGTGGGCTCTGGGATTTCACAGCTACTGGGCGCCGGCGACAAGAGACGAGTCGGCGCTCACGCACTTGCGGCAGAGGAGGCCGCAGCCGACAACACTGGGTTGGACGTACGTGTCTTCGTTCTTCCTGT
>KV722414.1:0-118366 GCA_001687445.1 Obba rivulosa | reverse complement strand
ACAAGAGTAGCGAGCCATCAGCGCCGGTCCCACTGAAGACGTCCATTTGGTTAACCAGGCCATTTCTTATGATGCACGGGAGGAACGTACCCGCTGGGGCCAACACTCTGAGAGATACCAATGGCATCGTCTAAATACGGAATTTCAGCCCGCATACTGTGAATTTGTAACCGCGGTACTGACGGAATGTCAAGCGGATGGCCTCGTGGGCTGGAAGTTACAGTCAGCGCGATAAAAAATGCATACAGCGTACATTGCCCACCATCTTCACCGCAGTCATTGCCGAAAACGAGGTCGTTCAGCTGCGCCACGATCTGTAGTAACGTCATCAGCATCGCTCGACGCGTTGCCCGCACACTGACACCATACGTACAGGGACGAACGCGCAGCATGCAGAGTTGCTGACGCGAGTGCCGTCGGAGCAGACAGCAGTCGGGGCAGCGCGAGAAACCGCGACGAGCGCAACAAGGGCAAAGAGGGATGCGAAAGCCATCGGAATGCGTGCCAAGTGACCGTAAAGACCAAGACGAGAGAACTTGATGTCCTGAGGCCTTTGGCAAACTCTTCACCCGCCTTTATAGTGCCAGAGTGACAGGGCTCGCGACCGATGCTCTACATGGCGGTTGGATGTGCACCAATGGCTCCACGAGCTCACAGGACTGTGAAACTCGAGGGACGGTGCCGTGAATGAAACCCAGTTCGTCGGGTCAAACCACACCAGGCTCGACGGAGGCCACACGTCTGTGCCATGCCTCCTTAGTGCAGGTACACAGCCAGTGAGACAAAGATAGCAGAGTCGGCGCGCACCCACAGTGTGTCGGGACTCCCGGGTGGCAACGAATGTGTCCAGATCCTGCCGTCCGGGAAAGTGTGGGAGCGTGCCGATATACGGTGCGCACACCGGTGCACCGGGAACAAGTAGATGCGACACATCAACCTAGTACAGCAACTGTGCTATTAGAGAAACGGGTACCCCGAAAGTAGTGAGAACGATACATGCGGTATGTTTCACGCATTCTCCCTCATATTCCGATACAGCGGTGGAGCAGCGTGGCGATGGCTGGGCTGTCAGTGGCGACACGCTGTTTGCAATAGTACAGGCGATTTCTCAGGTTGCGCTGGGAGAGCAAGTAAGAGTGCAGCTACGTTGGCGTACTCTGTAGCCACTCCTCGCTAAGGCAGACCTTTTCCAGGAGAGGTCGGGCCCGGATGAGACTCGAGGGGCGGGTGACAAAGCAACGAGAAAATGGAAGGACTCGTTCTCACCGGACGGGCTTGACTGGCTCCAGCCGGAAGGTGCCTGATGTTTCCGGAGTGGATACAGCCAGTGCTACCGGAGCCGGCGAGGGAACAACAGAGTGAATCCAACGATGAATCCACTCTCGAGTGCATACGAAGTGGTATGGGGTTTCACTTCGGCATACTGCATCCATTGCGGAGCGCGATTGGGTCTGAGCCTTTGAGGTAGTGCATGAGGCAGACGTCATGGCTGTAGGTCGTAAGGCAGTGAGGGTTGTAGGGGTGGTAGGTGCTGAGTAAAAGTCGCAGGTGCAAGGTGTCTTCGTCAGTCGCGACTCGAAGGTAATCTTCATAATCACTCTACAGAAACAACGTTGGTTAGATATGGGCCCGCCGTGAGCGATATGATGGACGAGCTTACCGATTCGCGGGTGATGTACACCGTGTCAATGATGGATTCAGCCTCGACGTTTTGCCTCGACGTTTTGAAGAGGCCGTAATCCAGTCCATCTGAGCTGGCGCGTATAGATAATGAGCCGGCGGATGAGCCGATCTAAGGGCGAAATCCGGCAGGAATGAGTACGAGCTGGGGAGGCGGGTTGCCGGGTATGAGACACAGAAGGTGACGATCTCGGCATCGTGTAGAATGGACGCCGAGAACGGTAGTGAGAGGATGCTCAGGCTTGCGGTGAATGAATGTAAATGAAACGAGAGTCGACGAGTCCGCGCCGGGACTTAAGCTCGCAGAGGACAAGTGAACGTGACCTTGTTGAACGGGGCGGACGAGTTGACAGCACACGGTTACGAGAGAGTAGGTGATCCAGCATAGTGGTTTATAGAGATCGTAGAGGAGGGACTGCCTGTAGAGGAACGAGGTACCGGAGGGGAACTATAGAGTCGCGACAATGTTGAACCAAACGACCTATAGCGACCTATCTGGCGCTATATAGTGCACGTGCGCTATAGAGCGCCGCAGTAGAAGCGTGGGTCCTAGTGGGCTAGAGACACATTTCCAGATGATGGCAAGGATGGGCTTGAGGTGTCGCAGCATGCTAATGAGGCACACGCAACGTTAAGCGAAAGCTTAAGCCGACCAACGTGCGTCCAGGTAGCGGGGGGGGGCGGGATTGGGCGTAGTGCCACTCAGTAGCGAGGATGGGACTCAAGTGCTAGTAACAAAAGGCAGCTAAGAGAAGACGACATGGATGCTTTGAGAAGAGGAGACGACGGCGGGACGGTCCGAACTGCTTACACCTTTCGAGCTGATGTTCCCGCCGAGATTGCAGTAGAATACGAGACCCACAGACGGTAACCCCCAGCGGACACCTTGCACATGCGAAGCAGAGGCGTGCGCATCCGTCTTTGTTGCCTGGTGGACGCTTTTCGGAGGTGGTTCGTACAAGCGAGGCATGAAGTCGATGTAGAGGTGCGAGGAGGGATGCGCGAATGACCGCGACAGCCTCAGCAGGTACCTTGAATGTATTTAATTCGCCTGTGGGTATCCCGAGGAGCAGTACATGCGGGATTGCCGTCGTGGACGTCACCGACGGTAGACTTCGGGCGTCTACAACGATCGCTGCCGGATGCGGAAGTGAACTCCTCGCCGTTGCCGACCACGAACTGTGACACGTCCTAGACAACCCAGCTACTCCCGACGACGATGGACTCTGCAGAACGTATTCAAGTCGCGTCCAAGTTCTTACTACAGGCACCGCCAGGAGAAATCAACGACGTTCTCAACGGCAAGTCTTCCTACTCATCGCCGTCAGCTCTACTCACTATCTCAGCACGCTCTCGCATCCACTCGGTTCGCCCACCCAGACGTCCGCAACATCATCTCTGACGATGACCAACTCCAAGAGGGCGTTCTACCCGCACTGCGCGAATACAACCTCGCGCAATTCATGACTGCGGACGTCCCCGGTCATCAGCACCAGGTCAGTCGCAAGCTCGATATTCAAGATGGCGCGCTGGCTCATGCATGCCGCAGTCAATTGTAAGCGATGCAGATAGGGTGCTGAATACGGGAGAGGATGGCGAGGAGGGAGAGGAGACAGACAGGTTTTGGGACCCGCGCTCGCGGACGAGTTTCCGCTTCGACCATCTGAGTCTTGTGAGTGTACGTTGTCTTCACGACGAGGATGCGCTTACCTCATACTTTGTAGATCAGAAACATCAGATCCTCAGCCAGTTGAGCCTGATGAGGAGTCAGAGCCATTCCGGTCGGCTATATCCCCTGCTCGCCATACATCCACCCTGACCTTGTGCCCGCAGCATGGCGCTCGAACAATCATCTCTGACCTATCTCGCGGCTCATTTCCACGACGGCGTGGCATCCGTATTTCCTGTTGCTGGGTCCACATCGCGATTCATCATCCAGATCGTCGCAAACAAGTATAACCCCTCGAACTTCTGGTGCGTCTCTTCGTGCTTTCGCGTCTACGTATAGTGGGAAGTGACACAGCGCAGGTCCGGGCGATGGCGTTCGGAGTACACCGTCGATCTTGACGAGCGGCAGCTACAGGGGAAGATTCTCGTGAATGTGCACTACTATGAACAAGGAAACGTGCGTAATTTCCTACTCTCCCCTCCACTGTCCATGTCTGCTCACCGCGCACTGACCAACGCGCAGGTCCAACTCTCGACTACACACACGATCGCGCTCCCGCTGCCACCCGCGATCACACCCAGTCCTGCGTCTTCCTCCGCGTCCAAGATTTTCGCAGTGATCGAAGCTGAGGAGGGCAAGTATCAAGATGCACTGAACGACGCGTACACAGAAATGGGGGAGAAGACGTTCAAGGGCCTCCGGCGTGCACTTCCTATGACGCGTTCGAAGCTGGACTGGGACAGGGTATGCGGATCCACCTTGTTTGGGCAATGAGATGGCTCACCTAGCTTCTATCTAGGTGCTGGGATACAAACTGGGTGCCGAACTCACGTCAAACAAGGGCGTGTTCGGCGTTGCATAGAATATATGGACTTGCTGGTGACTTTGGCAGTGTACACTTACATACTCGATCAAGGAAGAATTGACGGACTTGAAGCTATACTCCGTAACCTACAATCGCGAAAGGCAGAATCATCTCGACAGGCTCCGTCCGGAGGCATCGCAACTCAATACCTCCCGCCATACCTCCGCCACACCCTCCTCTTCGCACCCAATCTGCATGCCATTGTCCCGCAGGATGTAATACTCGCGGTGCGGTGTCTGAATCACCGCCAGCGCCGGGATAAGTGGCTGCCCGCCAGAGGAAGTGAAGTGCACGCTCTCGACGTGATGATGTCTGGTACGAATTCGTTAGCATTTGGTGGGATCAAGTGAGAGCAGTGATCTACTCAGGTAAGTATAGATTCAGCGACGACTCCTTGAGTCGGACGCTCTCAAGCGCTGTCCGCGCTGGGAGCCCTGCAAAGTCTTGCGCCATCTCTATTGCGGACATCCACCGCCCGCTCACGCTGTGTACTTGGTTTCAACACACGTCGAAGACAGCAATGGGGGAAAGCAAGCACTACCTATTCCCAACGACACACGCTAGAACATATCGCTCAGCTACTCTGCCCTTTGACTTACCCTGTTCGCCCTCTTTCTCGACCCGCGCGAGCCATAGTTTGCTGATCCCTCGCTCATACTCCTCCCGATTCGCCCACTTGAGGCGCGAGAGGAGCGTATCTCCCGCACCTCCACTTGGGCGGCTGATCCGCTGTACGATGTATGCGGACCAGTCAGCGCGGAGAGGGATTGGCATAGGGTCTTCTGCGTGCGTTTTCTTGTGATGAGGTGGCGTTGGCGACTGCATGTCCTTGGCCAGAGGTCGTCCGACGACCCCACACGTGGCTTCAAGCACATGGAAGATCTCGTATTGGGCCGGGTGGCCTCCCTGCGGCGTGACAGTGATGCTCCAGATCTCGCCCTTGACGACCTGCCGAGCGTTTGTTACGACAGGCCCGAGCCACTCCTTGTCGTCTGCTGACTTGCCGGAACCGAGGGAAAGCGCAAACCATATTGGAGACGCGACAAATCTGCAGAGGTTCAGTATGCCCCCTTCCAAAAAGTCTAGGTCGTGTAATGTACTTACCTCAGTGCAACAACAATCTGCCGCTCATCGTCCGGACTGGCCCACAGACGTCGTGCGATGGGGCAAGATAGACCGGCGCGGCGGTTGAAGTGCGCGAGAAAGGACGCCTCATATGCCGCCCGACAATGCGTGGCCTCTGCTTTGCGGTAGCGGAGGTATGGCCACATGTTCGTCATCGTCTGCGGATGATGCTTGAGGATCGCATCGAGGCGTGCGCCATTGAAGTCCCGTTTGAGGATGTGCGAAGCCGACAGGTAGACTGAACAGATACATGATATATGAGAAACATTGAGCCATGCATATGGCTTGCGAGAGCATGCCGAAGTACTCAGCGTGCAAAACGGAGAAGCGTGAAGGAAATAAGCGAACAAGTAGACACACCTGCGTAGCGGAACATCCGCGATACGAGCACGCCCTGCATCCGTTCCGTGTCGGACAGTTCGCTAAGGATAATAGCCCAGCGATGTACGCGTTTTCGTTGCGCGAGCGAAGGCGGTAAGGTGATCGCCACCAGATCAGGAGCAGGCGGACTCGGCGGGAAGTCGAGGTGAGGATGGGCAGAAGATTCCAGCTCTTTCCCGTCGGAGTGAACATGTAACCGCTGAGACATCGTACACGAAGTGGACTTGTCAGACGATACTGGAGGCAGCTGCTTGTTCTCGGGGCGCTTGCAAACTACCAATGGTTTGAATCTCTGTGCCGAAGATGTCGGGCTTACAAGAACGGGCCTGTTGACTGGCTGCAAGCCTGAATGTGCCTGAGTAGTCGGCAAATCAACAAGAGGGGCTATATCGCCGCCAGGCAGGCGCAAGGCTGATGCTCCGGGCTGTAATAAGAGTGATGCGTGGTTTCCTGGGTTTTGTAAGAGCGCCAGGACTTCACTCATTGGTATGTGTGAGGCTGATGCGGGCGATGCGGTGTGTGAGGCTGCAGCGGACGATGCGGATAGTCGGCGGTCTGGAGGAAGTGCAGGAACTTTGAAAGTACCAGGGAGCTTCTTCTTTGATGACTTAGTATCCGGTATCTTAAACGTCTGGGGCCTGAGCTCAGAAGCCGTGGACTCTTGGGGCTTGCGCTTTTTCCGTGACTGGGAATTCGACGTCTGAGCAGACCTTTTGGCCCCTGCAGCGATTGTATGCGGGTCATTCCGGTTCGATGGACTGATCACGTTCGACGGAGTGTTCTTTGGACCGCCTGCCGTATTTGATGTACCAGACGATCCGAGTTGTTGCAATGAGTTTCGGACCGGCGCATTTTCAACCGACGATCCTCTAAGACTCGTAGAATATGACAGAGGTCCGCCGGAGCCCGATTGTACGCCGTCTACAGCATTATGGCTCCCGAGGGACCGAGGTTCAGACGGCGTGATTGCAGTTGGTAATGCAGAAGAGGAGCCTTGTTGAGGTGTGTCTCCGCAAGCATGAGAACGGTGCGGATCTGCCTGCAGAGCGTCGGGTGTCACTCGGGTTCTCCCAGGCATACAGTTACCTTGAGAACTTGGAACATCGCGTGCATCAGATACCGAGCGATGAGCCTCGGCGGATGTATCATCGCGAGTAGTAACAGTGGATTGGCCACTTAACAAAGAATCGCCAGGGTCAACGAGAGCAGCTCGACGGCCAAGAGCGTCTGCTACTGAAGGAGCAGAAACGCCAGGAGCTAGAGCAGCACTTTTGTTTGTCGACTGGGTCAGCTTGTCGACCAGTGCATTCTTGCCCAGCCTGGAGTAGCCAGTGATCTTGCGCTCCTTGCACAGAGCCTTCAGTTGAGCAACCGTCAGTTTCGAGAGGCTCGCGGGTAGCTGATTATGAGTGGATGCCATATCATAGCGCAGGCTCCGAGATAGCTTGCGATAAAGGTAGTAGATCAGGGTACTGTACAGAGCAATAGTCAAAGACGGAGGGTGCAGTGGGCAGGACGCGTCGCCGCGCGTCACGTCGAGCGCCGTTGACTGCTTCCGGCCAGGTAGCCTCCAGCGACCTCGACCTGAACGTCCACGACGATGGCCATTATGGAGCCAAACAACGAGCAGGAGATCCTTCGCATATGGAGCTTGCTCACAGAAGTCTCGGAGCAGCTCGCCCAGAATCGCAACCTCGCGAGCTCGCTGCGTTCGCTGACGGACGGTATGACAAGGTGAGCTTCGAGTGCTTAGCATCACGAACGTTCCGTTGTTCACCATATTATAAGACACAATCTATCCACTCCTAAACGGGCTTTGTCCTGAGAAGGTTCGTTTGCAATGAAGCGGCACTGCTGTAATGTCTCTGATCGGCTTCCTCAGATTCAACCTCGACAAGCCCAAAGATATGCTCCATCCTGATGCTAGTCGTGACATCTCTACATGTCGTCCTCAAACACAGTCCGCAGAGCTATATGATGCCGAACTCGAGCGCATGAATAATGCCATGTCCGCGGACAACCAAGCCCTCCAAAACGACAACCGCCAGCTGAACGCGCTCATCCGGGAGTGCGAGCAGGCCCTTGAGAAAGTGATGGACTCCTTCCGTACCCGCGCCGTGCGTCTCCACGTCTCCATTCCCTTACTTCACGTCTGACGCCACGCAGTACGAGATCCAAGAACATGAGCTCTCGCTCATGCGAACGTACGAGAGCGCGATCGTCCAGCGCGAGACCGAGATGCTCTCCGCCGCGCTCGACGCGAGCAATGCGCGCGGCGTACAACTCGCGAGGCTTGGCCGGCTCCTGCGCGCGGTCATGCGCAAGACGAACGGCGAGGACGTCCATGCATGCGAAGCCTCTGCCTCCCCGTACTCTTCGCGCTTCCTCTCGCACGACCGCACCTCCACCACCGGCAGCTCTTCCTCGTCCGGCTCATCCTACCCCCGGTCCGAATCTGCGCCGTCCGACAACCAAGAGCCACAAGAGAAGAACACGCTCATGGAACTCGAGGCCGAGATCGCGGACGAGGACGACCCCGATCGCCGTCTGGCCGCGGCGGAGTGGTCTCTCGAGCGCGAATGCGAGCTCGCGCGGCTGCAGCGCGAGAACGACGAGCTTCTGTGTCTGTTGCGTGGGGTGCTTGTCTCAGATGCAGCAAATGCAACCAGCTCCGATCCCGCGGCGGCACCGAGCTTGTCGAAGGTACCGCTCCCTCCGCAGACAAGCGTGCCGGCCCAGCAGCCCGTACAGGAAGGCCCTCGAGCTGGCCAGGCTGAGGCAGATACGGATGGGAATGAGGGCCAGTTGGAGGTGTTGCAGACTCGAGTGGAGGGTACCGGAGCCAGCGAGACCGAACCGAAAGCAGAAGCGGAGAACAGAGAAGCGGAGACGGAGGGACCAGTAAGCCCTACAGAAACGGTGAGCAGACCGGCGGGCGAGGCCGAGTCAGAACCTGAGGCTGCAGGCCCATAGTGTTATTTGGTGCCCTCTGTCGTGTCGCGCTTGTATACCAGCATTCTCTTGATATCCTGGAGTTTATCTCTTTGTATATTTTTCGTGTATTTATGCCTCGTCTCCTCACCCGCGATCTCACTTTGAGTGCCCGCGACTTGCACTCGGGCAATTGACACCTTTTGAATATCGTCACAAGAACACGCCTCAGTGCATCCACAAGAGTGTCACAATGCTTCATTCAGTGCAACGGCGGATATGTACATCGAAAGATACAGGATGGGCGGGAAAAGATGTTTGTCCCAAAACTACGAGCGGCGCGAATAGATTGCCACAACAGCAGAACACCGCTCAACTCTACCGAGACGCAACGAGCTCGCACACCTGTGATCCACCAGACCTCATGACGAGGCCCAGCGGCGGATGCCTCGAGCCGTGTCCATCTTCCACGACCGTAACAGACACGACACGTAGGACAGCGTGAGGGGCCTTGACTTGGTACGTGGCACCGCCATGCTGAGAAAGATTGATCAGAAGCAAAGAGCCTCGGGCGTTGAACGTTGAACAGTCTCATGGAAGTGAATACGTATTGTATCGGAGATGACAGAGTGTACCATTCTACCCAAGTAGGAGGCTTTTGTTTGACGGCGAGGCGATCCATTCATTGTCGAAAATGGTCGCTTCCAGTCTAGAACAGAGAGGGTATGAAAGATTCATTGAGAAAATCGCTGGACAGCGACAGGCTGGGGTCGAGACTTTCATTCATCAAAGAGATTGCGAAGGCGAACGAGAGGAAAATGCGCGAGATGCGCGGGAGAAAATACGTTCTGGGCGCTTTTACTTATTCCCACACCACCAAACTCGGCAAGTCTCTGGAAACATAGGCTCTATTTGTCCAACCTGCCGAGGCTTGCATCTTTACGCATCTAGAGCCTCATCAACCTCGATTCCCGTCTCCTCCATCCACCTCCGTCCCTTTCTCCACACCCCAACCCCATACCTGTGGTTCACCCCTTCCAGCTTCGGCACGCAGGTCACGCTCCCGCATCCCCCCGTCTTCTCCATGGGCATAAGATAAACAATCTCCTTGACGCGCGAATGCAGCAGCGCCATGCTGCACATGATACAGGGCTCATGTGTCGTGAAAAGCGTGAGAGATGTGAGAAGGTAGTGCGACCCGTTCTGGCGAGTCTCTGGAGGTGCAGGAGATGAACTCGGCGTGGCGAGCTCGTCCAGGTCGACCAGACCCGGAGTGGGAGGAGCGAGCTCAGATGCTATAGCAGAGGAATCGCCTTCGCTCGCACGATAGGACGCAACGGCGCGGATGACGTTCAAGACGGAATGTCGGAGAGGATGCGACGTCGATGTCCGCGTATCATGTGCGCCATGCGAAGCGAGCATCTGGGTTGCTTCTCGTGTCTCCGCATCATATGGCACGGGCACGTACGACGCTATCGGCAACTACGGAGAGAATGAGCGCCACAGAGGAAGCAAAGGATACGGATACGTACTTCGCCATGCTCCTCGCTCGCCTTCCTCGCCTCCCTCACAGCCTCTCTCATCGCCTCACAAGCCCACTTGACCTTTCCTCTTGACCACACTTCCGGCTCGCCCTTACGCCTCGGGGCATACACCGTCGGCCAGAACGTCGACTTGTGCTTGAGCGATAGGGGCGTAAGCGCGGCGGAGCGCGGGGCCTGCACAATGTACGGCGCGGACAGGCTGGCGCCTTCGGGGAGGGCGGGTGGATCGGGAGAGCTTGAGGCGAAGGTCAAAAGGATGGACATCTTGTCGTCAGTCCGCCGGATGCGCTTGAGATGTGACATGGATGATGTCTCGAGGCCACTTATTTTGAGCCATCTGAATGGCATGAGTGGTGAGTATCATGGATGGTTAAATAGGAGACCGCACTTGAGCATTGTCGTGGTTTGCTTGGGATCGGAGATGTCGACGGCCCATGCAGGTTCTACGCTAGAACGTCACTGAACGCGCTACATGCTCTCATCAATGGCCCTCTCACCTGTGTGCACAGCGCTGAGCTCATCTTCCTCCTCGTCATCCGGCAAGAGCTTGATCCGCGTGAATGGGAGCTGCTCATCCGGAATTCGATCGTCCGGGTTCCCATCCATGAGATGCTTCAGCTCTTCATAAAAAACTTCAGCTTCCTCATCCCCATCAAGCTGCGACAATCCGCCCCATCCGTCATCTGTTTCCTCCGCAGTAGCGTTCACCGGCTCAGAATCCATAGGGTCAAACCAGAGGTTGTGCCCGTAGAAGATGCACAACTCCTCGCCCTCTCGGATACGGCGCGTCGTCGTGTAGCGAATTGATTCTGTTGCGGGGTCAATCGTGTACGAGACGTTGGGCGCAGATGAGTGATTAAAGAGTGATCCTGCGCGCGAGCCGTCAGTCCAGTGCTTGCACTCCCGGATACGCGAACGTACCAAGTCCCAGAGCCAACGCCATCCGTCCATCTCTCCACTTGAATGTGTAGTGGTCAAGGACGGTATGTTTCCCATGTTCTTCATATTCTTTTGCGGCGAACAAGAGCACTGGACTGATCTCGACTACGCTTTGTGCGCTGAGATCGCGGGAGGCTGGAGGCTACCATGAGCTTTGAGCAGTAAGTTCGAAAGAGTGATGAACAGTTCACTTACCATAGACACCCCGCCCTTTGCCTTTCGCATATCCTATGCGGCATCCTGAGCTATTAAGATGTCCAGGGACGGGGTTTCCGAAGTCAACGGACACGCCCTGGCAGCAGTTCTCTGGCGACATCAGGTGCGCTGCCTGGAGAGGTGCCTCAGAGACTCTGTTTGAGTCCCTGGAGATGTGGTGTATGGATGCACGGAGTGGTAGACAAGTCGCGAAACTGCTATAAAGTCGGGTCACGTGGGCACTCTTGAGCAGTGGCGACGGTCGGCGACTGAAGGCGGCGTGGTTTTAGTTGACTTCGCCGACAGTACTAGACCATCATTCAGTATTCAAACTGGAGCTCTCTGACACTCACAGCTACATGAAACCGAGAGGTCTATCAGCGACCCGTCCTGTGCGCTCAACAGCGACATAACAAATCGTTTCCACCCTCAGACCGCTTCTTGCACTTGCTGTTCTCTGGTTAACATTGTGGACATGCAGCCACTCCAGAGCGGCTCCTGAGGGCCCCGACATCTCCACTCATCTGCTGGCTCTGGTTTGCTGTCTTCTACGAGGAATGTGGACTACTACTTCCGCCGACGTTCAAACGACGTCGTGCCAGACATGAAAACAGTTGAGTTTCGATTCGACATCCCTGTAGCGACCTAGCGAATACAGGTTACATCTCGCACTCGATAATTACACGAGACCCTTCTTGTCAAAATGCTCCACAGTATCATGTCTTCCGACTTCCCGGCCCTCTAAGACGACGCTTCTTCCAGTACACCCTCACTGCGTTCCTGGCTGATTCCTCTATGATCAGGTAAGTGGCCGCCGGCGATATAAAGCTGCGCAGTTCTGGAGGTATGCCTTCTGAGATAAACTCTCTCAGGTACTTCATGGCCTTGTCGTGAAATCCACGTGCTGCGTAGACGAAGCCTAACATCTGCTTGCAGAACAGGTAGTCCTGCAAGGATTCGAGACCCTCCTCTTCCATCAGACCAACAAGCTTGAGCGCTTTCTCTTCGAGATAGTCATCTGGCAGCGTGTCATCTCCGATCCACTGGTTTACCATCTGCTCCGTATCCTCCATCTTCGCCATCGTGGATTTCACCGCGCGTATTTCACCCCGGCGGATATCCGACTCGACCGGATCTCTGCAGGCACGACACGAGCAGACGAAGGCCCACGGATTCAGGCTCGCCTGTCGAACTGCCTGTGGCGCCAACGCGTCGCAGTACGATCGAGTGATCTCCTCTCCTACCCCGATGTCGCGCGATGCCGTAACATCGATCGCGAACGAAACAGTGCCAAAGTTGATGAAAGTGTTCGCACAGCAGCTGAACATGCGATGTCACTTCTTCAACGAAGCCTCAGAAGCGGACAGACGGTAGCGCGTACCTATGATTCATGCGTCCAGTAATCTCACCGATTGCCGTGAATGCGCCCCAGGGGGAGTCGGGCATGGTCGGGAAAAGCATCCGCAATTCTTCAGTGATACTGATGCCATTCGTCCTAATGATCCCCAGGAGCGGTGGACAGCCCTCCTCTCGGTGGCAATTTGCGAGCGCCTTAAATGCCTTGCGCCTCTTCGGGTCCATACGATTTACCACGAACTTCAGCAGATCATTTGAGTCGGTCCAGGCCGCCTTCTCTTTGTATGCCGGGTCGTCGATCTTGCGTCCCCCCATCCAGGCCGCCTTACTGACGACCAAAGGCCGCTCCGCGAATATAATCTCGCCCGCCTTGATCTTGCGCGTCGCGACCAAGCCCAGGCCGGCACCCTCGACCTCCTGCAATCTGTAAACCTGGCGGCGGGGGCGCGGCACGGGTTTCGGGAATTCGGGCTGGGCAAAGATGGCGTCTTTCATGCCTGCGTAAAGGATGCATTCTGTGACGCCATCGTCATCAGCCGTTGTGCCATCGAGCGCGACAGGCGGGATGCTTGTGAACTTGACGTCAATAGGGTTGGCATCTGGATAGTCCGGGTTTCCCTCCATGAGCGTCCACTCCAGCGCATCCGGATCCCCTTCCATGAGCGTCCACGGCAGCCTTTTCTTCGGGAGGGCACGGACAGATGCCAGAGGGTCGTCCCTAGCTGTGCTCGGAGAGCCCTTAGACATGCATAGCGGCTTGTGAATGCCCCAATGTTTCTTCTGGCATTCCTTGCTCTGAAATATATCGATTTGCATTCAGATTGCCTGTTTAGATTGAAACGCACGTACACAGTAGCAAGCCCTTTTGCACACTGAACAGCAGCGAAACGGAGGTTCATCTCGAGCCTTTTTCCTATGGCATTGGTAGCACAGCGAGTAATGGTCCGGCTTGCCGGATTGTTCGGGCATGGCTGGACAGTGCTCAGTTGCAATCAGGGACACGTGAAGTACGGGAGTCGGTGGTCGCTGCGATACAAGAGATGGTCTATGATAGCATCGTGTGAATGGAACCTTTCCTTATGGGATTCTTAAGTTCTGGCATGACGCTGCGCACAAGCAGCGCTGATACATCGACCAGAAACATTCGGCACAATCATCAATGCAGATGCTCTCTCGCCTCGCCAGCCATGCCTTGCGTCAGTCTCACGTTCCGCTGGCTCGCGCTCCTCCCTCTTTCGTGTGCTTCCCCGGGCGCCCACACGGCGTCCGTGCCGAGGTCACCGGATCGCATGCGATGTCGCCCATAGAGGTGGACTAGACTTGCCGAGGTGCCGAGCGGCCGGCAGGGCTGATCGGGACGGGGCGATCGGCGGGGCCAAAGCGGGGAGCTGCACGCGGGCGGTCTGCCATGTGGGCTGGCCGAAAACGACAGATTCGCCACACCGGGAGACGAGCGCGTGCTCGCCGTCGTTCTGGCTTCGAGCGTGCAGAGGCAGCTGAGCCGTCTTCTGGGGCATTCTCTGCCCGAGATAAAGGCCCTGCTTGCTGCTTGTCCGACAATCTGCGTCGCCGCCCTCACTCCCCCTCTCAGACTCAGATTGCAACACCATGACGCTGTCTTCCGCGCCATCATGGGCATCCGAGACCGAGAAGCTTGATATCGAGAGCAAGGCGGAGCCCTCCCTCTTCACAGCCTCCGAGCAAGGCTCGAATACAGGTCGGAAGGCGTTCTGGAAGCGGATGCTGGTTAGCGACGTGGATGGGTTGGGAGAGACCAAGCGAGCGATGGGCAGTCGACATCTCATGATGATAGGTGCGTCTCCATAGCAGATCAATGAGGGTAATCGCCTCACGAGTTCAGCTATCGGGGGGACGATCGGCACCGGCATCTTCCTCAGTGCTGGGGCGGCGAGTAATGTGCATGCATCCTATAGACGAACTGAGCGAACGCAGATGAGCAGGCCGTAGCCCTTGCGGGTCCCGCGAGCGCCCTTTTATCGTATTTCGTGGTCGGCCTGTTCTGCTATGCGGTTGTCATAGCGTTGTGAGTACATGCAACCTGCATTCTACGGACGATGTGCCTGATACACCCGGGAAGAGGTGAAATGGCGTCGTATATTCCAGTTTCAGGTACCTTCGCCGTGTTCGGCACTCGATTTGTATCCCCTGCACTTGGGTTCACACTGGGTACGTCTGGATATACATTCTCATTTTCCTGACTCAATATATGCGCGCCAGGTTGGAACTATTGGTTACAATGGTGAGTTTATCGCGCGCTATATGCAGATAGTTACTCACTAGTCGAGCCTCGTGTGCAGGAGTTTATCGATACGTATGTCTCGCCGATGGCGATTCCATACTATCCATATCAACTAATATTTTTGAATACAGCGAGCGAAATCACTGCCGCGGCCGTTATTTTGCAGGTGGGCGCTCAGGATATCCAATAAAATGTGTTTCGTTTACTGACACCTGCTTTAGTTCTGGGACTCGCGCATACAGCCATGGCAGTGGGCCCTCATTATTATCGTCCCCGTATTTGTCCTTCAGCTCATCCATGTCCGAGTATACGGTGCGTTGCTCATTTGATACCGATGCGGATCTCGGTGTCCGACTCACGCGAGTCACGCATACCTATTTGCGCATATAGGCGAAACTGAGTACTGGTTTGCGATGATCAAGGTGTTCATGATCATCGTCTTTATCATCGTTGGCCTTGTATATGACTGGGGTGGTGTGCACGGACATCCTGGACCGGTATGTCCTTAATCTATATGTTCCCTCCCTCGCTCCCTCATACCTCTCTTGGGCATTCTCGTTACTCTACGTTCATAACCCCCTACTCTGATTTAATTTCCCTCCCTCTTCGCTTCCCTCCCTTTCTTCGGCTGCCCTCCATTTCTTCACCGCGTCTTCGTTTCCTTCCTTTTCGACTGTTTCGCTTCCCGAGCCCTCTAACCTGTCTCGTCCTTCTCTCCCCAGGGCCTCAGCAACTTCCATGACGGCCAAGCCTTCCTCGGCGGCTTCCCCGCTTTCGCCCAGACCTTTGTTTATGCCTTCTATTCTTACGGCGGCGTCGAGCTCGTCACGCTCGCGGCCGGCGAGGCGGACCGTCCGCACCGCGCTGTCCCACGCGCTGTCCGCGCGACATTCCTCCGCATCGTCCTTTTCTACGTCCTGACCATCCTTGTCATTGGGTTATGCATCAACTGGGCGGATCCGACGCTCCTTAGTGCAGCGGATGGTGCGTTCCAGCTGGCACGTTGATTTCCCCTGTAGCGCTGACATGCATGGTCTAGACTCGGATGTCGTTGCGTCGCCTGTGACGGTCGTGTTCGTACGCGCGGGCTTCGGCGCGGCGGCGCACGTCGTGAACGCGGTGCTGCTCACTGCAGTTCTCTCCGCGACCAACTCGTGCTTCTACGCAAGCTCGCGCATGATGCTCTCCCTCGCGCGCATGGGGCACGCACCAAAATTCTTAGGTCGAGTCAATTCTCGTGGCGTACCCGTCTATGCTCTCTTGTATGTCTCTTCACTCTTCTCCCGCTTATCGGTGCTAACTCACTTCCCCTCAAGCCTCGCCCTCGCGGTCTCCTGCCTCACCTTCCTCACGACGATCTGGGGCTCAGGCGTCGTCTTCACTTGGCTGCTTAACGTCACCGGCATATCTGCGCTCCTCGTCTGGACCTCTATCGGCGCAATCTCGCTGCGCTTCCGCGCCGCGTGGCGCGCGCAAAAACGCAGCACGGCCGACCTGCCATTCGTCCAGCCGCTATTCCCGCTCCTGCCTGCGGGCGCGCTGGTGCTCGGGACCGTTATGTTTGTTGCACAAGGATATGCGGCGGTGGCAGAGCAGCCGTTTAACCCGAAGGTGCGTCTTCAGCATCGTGTCTTGTCTGTTATTCTGCGAGCGATATTGACGGAACACCGCGCAGAACGTTGTTGCGACGTATATCGGCGTTGCACTCTACATCTTGCTATATAGCGGGTACACCATCTACGAGCGTGTTATCACGAAGACGCGAACATACTTCGTTCCGCTCGATGCCGTTGACCTCGACACGGACGCCGTGTGGGCGCCTGGGGAAGGCGAGCAGGTGCGAGCGCGGGAGAGGGAGGAGCGCGAGGCAGCGGAACGTGAGACCGGCGCAAAGCATGGCTTGCGATATTGGCTTGCGAGGGCTGGAGAGCATGTGTATTGATGAATGTGCAGGATGTTTCGACATAACTTATTACCTTCTTGTTTGAAAATTACCAGGGTGAATCCCTGTTTCTGGAGTAGAATTTGATGTATGGTGTACATTATCACTGCTCGTGCGCGACGTCCTGCCAGAATTTAAGAATACCGAAAGGAAGGGTTCTCGTCACACGACGCTATCGCAGACCATCTCTTATATCGCAGCGGCCACCGACTCCTCTACTTCACGCGTCCCTCACAGTAACTGGGTGCTGTCCAGCCATGCCCGAACAATCCGGCAAGCCGGACCATTACTCGCTGTGTTTCCAATGCCACAGGAAGAAGGCTGCAGATGAATCCCCCTTTCGCTGCTGCTCAGCGTGCAAAAGGGCTTGCTACTGCGTACGTTGGTTCCAATCTACACAAGCGATCTGAATGCAAGTTGATTTATTTCAGAGCAAGGAATGCCAGAAGAAACATTGGGGCATTCATAAGCCGCTATGCATGTCTAAGGGTTCTCGGAGCGTAGCTAGGGACGACCCTCTGGCATCTGTCCGTGCCCTCCCGAAGAAGAAATTGCCGTGGACGCTCATGGAAGGGGATCCGGACGCATTGGAGTGGACATTCATGGAGGGGGACCCGGACCAACCGGATGATGACCCTATCGACGTCAAGTGCACGAGCATGCCCCCTGTCGCGCTCGATGGATCGACGGCCGATCCCGATGGCGTCACGGAATGCATCCTCTACGCAGGTATGAAAGAGGTCCTCCTTGCCCAGCCCGGATTCCCGAGACGAGTACCGCGTCCGCGCCGCCAGGCGTACAGATTGCGGGAGATCGGGGGCGCCGGCCTGGGCTTAGTCGCAACGCGCCAGATCAAGCCGGGCGAGATGATATTCGCGGAGCGGCCTTTGGTTATCACCAAGACGGCGTGGATGCACGGCTGTAAGGTCGATAAGCCGGCTGATAAAGAGAAGGCGGCATGGACCGACTCGAATGACCTGCTGAAGTTCGTGGTACATCGCATGGATCCGAAGAGGCGCAAGGCGTTCAAGGCACTTCCAAACTGCCACCGGGAGGAGGGCTGTCCGCCATTCCTCGGGATCGTCAGGACAAACGGTACCAGCATCACACAGTGGTTGCGGCGAATTTTCCCCAGCATTCCCAGAAACATCTGGAGTCAGTTCACGGCGATCGGTGAGCTGACTTCACGCATCAATCACAGGTACGTGCTACCATCTGTCCGCTCCCGAGTTTCGTTTGAATTGACATCGCATGTTTAGCTGCTGTGCAAACACTGACAACATTTTTGACCCTGTTTCGTTTGCGCTTATCGTTACCGCCACACGCACCATCGAGGCAGGAGAGGCGATCACCAGATCATTATGCGACGCGTTGGCGCCTCAGGCGGTTCGACAGGCGAGCCTGAAATCCTGGGCCATCGTCTGTTCTTGTCGTGTTTGCAGAGATCCGGACTCGGACATCCGCCGTGGTGAGATACGTGCGGTGAGAGCCATGATGGGGAAGATGGAGAATAGGGAGCAGATCGTAAACCTGTGGATCAGCGACGACACACTGCCGGATGACTATCTCGAAGAGAAGGCACTCAAGGCTCTCGCTCTGATGGAGAAGGAGGGCCTCGAATCTGTGCTGGAATACGTATTCTGCAAGGAGATATTAGGCTACGTCTACGCCGCACTGGGAGTTCACGACAAGGCTATGAAGTACCTGAAAGAGTTCATCGCAGAACTTGATATGCCGCCAGAGATGCGCTGCACCCTGTCGCCCGTGGCCTTTCACATGGTCATAGAGGAATCGGCCAGGAATGCGATGAGGACATACTGGAGGAAGCGTCGTCTTACAGGGTCAGGACGTCGGGAGATATGATATTGCGGTGCGTTTCGACAAGAGTCTCGTGTAGGTATCCGTGCGAGATGTAAACTGCATTCACTAGATCACTACGGGATTGTCGAACCAGAGCTCATCCATCTTGATGTCTGACGCGGCGTCGCTTGAACTTCGAGATAGTAGCCTGTAGGTGGCATTGCTCGGATAATCGGCAGTAGCCCAGAGCCAGCAGAAGTCGCTCCAGAGTGGCTGGTTGTCCACGCAACGTTAACTGGAAAGAGTACGCACGACTCGGAGTCTGGACGTCGTGGGCGTTTAAGTTTTGCATCAATGTCATAGGCTGTCATTGATTTCGGCGAGGCAGCTGCGGCGGGACATTTGAGTACAGCCAAGGGTCGTGTTGCGACACGGCTCGGGTGAATTTTCTTCGCAAAGTCAGTGCTGCCTTCGCCATCTGGCAATGCGACCTGCGAACATTGGGAAACGGCCTTAAGAAACGGTGTGAACCATCCGATGCGCTGGCAAGAAATTAGCGGGCAGGGTCAGCGTCTGAGAGGTTGAGACACAGGCCAACTTCGTTGCGTGGTTTCGTGATCGTGATCGCGAGCGCTGCCGCATTAGGCAGGCGTGGTATGTTGAATGCTCCAGGATAACGCCCAGCCTCGCTTCGCTTGCCAGTGCTTTACAAAACCCATGTACTCCAGGGCCGTGATCCTGGCGCACCCTTTCCTTCATCCTGCCGCTAGACGTATAGCTGGCCTATGACTAGCATGGCCTCCAATTCACGCACTGCCGTTCACGCAAGTCCTCTTCTGTTCTCAAAGTTGGCATGCGGCTCACGATGTCTCCTCAGGATCCTGAGGCGTTCCTACTATCCTCGTCACGGCCGTCCATATCTGCCCCAACCTCCGCTGTATCAAGCCATTTCTTCTGCCAGACGAGTGCGTCCAGCGCGTCCTCCGTCCAAACATCGTTCCCTCCATCTTCCTCGGGCTGGGCTGGATCATCCCACCCATCACGTCCTCTTCCGACTCCACCGTGCAGTCCCCTTACTCCATCGAACTCCCGGTCTCCGAGACCCCTCCCCCGCCCGCCAAGAAGCGCATCGCTGGCCCGAATTCCTCCTAGATCACACTCGCTGAGCGCACGGCCGCCACACCGGACAACCGCCGCGTTCGCGGGATATCCGTCGGTACCTTCGGTACCCCCAGCGCCCAAGAAACCCCTCCACGTCAACATCCCCTCCCCATCTCTGGGTGTTCCAGAGGCTACTCAAGACACACCTCCCCTCTCTCCGATCACGTTCGCCATTCCTGGGTCCGGCGAGCTGAGCAGAAGACGCGAGGAGGCGCTTGCCCGACACATGAAAGACCTGGGCTTCGTCGAAGAGGTCCCTCCTCCGGTCCCAGCGAAGGACCGTGGCACTCAGCCCGCACTGAAGAAGACGTCCCTGGATCGCGCATCGCACACTCGGGACGTCGTGTACCTCGCCGGGGATCAGCCACCCAAGGCGCATCATCCGAGCAAAACGGCGAAGAAGGAAGAGCCCCCGGTTAGCATGAAGCTCATGGTCGACGCGCCCCCGAATGACAAGCGGTGGAGCCGAAAATGGGTCCGCGAATGTAATGGCGAGCGGCTCGTAGAGGAAGACTACCAGAAGATCCTCCACAGCCTACGCAGACTTCGATAACTTAATTCAGGCGAGTGCGCATGTCTTGTGACGTCGGCGCATGCTCACTGTCGATGCAGAGCCACTATATTACCGCCAATTTATGTTAGTTGTCATGACGATGTCTCCAATTCTACGCTACTCTCGCCCCGCCAATCTGTATTACATAAACGATCGACTTTCACGTCGCTCCTCTGCGGAACAGTTCATGTATTTGCTAGGCTGCGTTGCATTCAGATACACCCCGCTGTCATGTGACAGACTCATTCAAAGTAGATCACCTACGGCGGCGAATCTCGCTTGATGCCCGAATGCGAGTGTTTGCGGGGCCGACGCGAACACAACGGTAAGATGAGGTGCGCAAACGCGACGGAAATCAGCGTTGCTACAGCGCATGCACTGCAAAAGTAGTGTAGGGGTACAACAGCAATTGGTGAGGTATGGGAGCATATCCGGGCGTGCTAATACATCTCGCCAGCAGGCAGAAGGTCTAGCACGGCACATGTCATTGCGCCGCAAGGGATTCTGCACCTGCGATAAAGCCATAAGCTGAGAAGAATCCGAAAAGCGAAGTTGTGTTGCGACTGCGACAATATCCCGGCTCGTCGGGAACTGGGATGACGCACGCGGGCGGCTTGTCGTGTATCGCACTGCCACAGGGGAGCAGCGTCAGCCCCAAAGATCACAAGGCGTCGCGCGCCAGCCGAGTCATACAGTCTCGGACGCCGCAAAGGGCTCGGAGCGTGCACGTCCGCTACGCCTGCTGGAATGGCATCGGGTGCGCGAACTGCTGGCGGAGGATCTGGTCCATGACCGCGAGCTCCTCCGAGCTGAAGTCGAGCGCGACGTGCTGCGGCTGCGGCTCGAACGGCACGTCGTACGGCGCGCCCTGCGCGTGCGCCGCGCCGGGCGGCGGCGCGAGCGGGAGCCCGAACGCCATGTACGGCTGGTTCGAGAGCGGCTGCCCGCCGACGATCCCGAGGTCCATGTTCGTGAAGTTGAGGTCCATGTCGATGTCTCGCAGCAGGGTGTCGTACGGCGCGCCGCAGAAGAGCGTCTGGCCCGCGGGGGCAGAGGCGGGCGGGTCCGGGAGCGTGGCAAGGGGCGGGCCCCACTCCTGCTGCGCGGGCGCGCCGGCGTACCATTCGCCGGCGCTACTGGGAGTGATGTGCGCGTCGCCAGTGCTTGCGGATGCAGGAGAGGCCGACGAGGGCTGGGATCCGCGCTGGTCGTGTTCGTATCCTCGGGAACAATCGATGGCGGCTATGGGGAGAGCGGAGGTCGGGTCGACGGCGCGTAGGAGGAGGCGCGGCTTTAGCTGCGCGTGGAGGACGTTCGAGAGGATGTCGCCGACGATGTTTGCGCACTCCCACGAGCGGCCGCATTGATTAAGATAGTGGATACACTGTTCGGCGTGTGAGAGCGCTGTGGACAGTGCGACGCGTCCCAGGCGTGGGCCGGAGGTCGCGTGTACGGCGGAGAGCACGAAACTCGTGCCAGCACAAAAGATAATTTGGATGAGCGTCACCGGCACATAGCGTAATGTGTACTTTTCCTGCCAGATGCCGAGTAGGACCATGATGTTCTCTGCAGCGCGGTTCACCAACTGCGGATCTTAGCATCAGAGAAGCTGTGCCCGAGGCGGGGAGCACCTACCTTGACGTGATCAATCTCGGATATGTTGCTGGTATGAGGCCTCGATCGTCGATAGAACGGTCGATGTAATAGGATGAAGAGCCACCAGTACGACATGTGCAGCATCAACTTGTGTGGGATGCCATTTTGCCGGCTGGCCGCCGTGAGATCGACCTCCGGTGAGAGACTGTCCTTCCAGTCATTGAGCTGAATGCTAGGAGAATAGACCATTAGCGTGCGTCAATAATGACTTGTATAATCAAACTCACTCTATTTCGCTCACCAGCGACAAATTCGATTCTCGGCGGGTCCCACAGCCTAGCGCGTTACTGCCAAACGTCAGCACAATGCTGTACAGCGCCGAATGGGGCAAACGTACAGGAAATCCATGATGCGCCTCGCTATCCGTAACAGCTCGCAGCTCGCAGCAAACGTGCTCGCGACATAGCTTGTTTGGGCAGGGACCTTGGCGGGACCATAAGACCACGGCATGCGGTCAATCTCCGAACCAACAAAAGGAATCGGAATTGGGCGCTTGTCGCTTGGCGGGGATACGCAGCAGTCACGGCCGACATATAATGACCAGCAGATGTCCTGTACGAAATCGAGATGAGGGATGTCACACAGCGCGCGTTGATTGTAGTCACCTGTGAGAATGTCACCCAGTAAGCCCAATTCCGGTCGATCATGTCAGCGTGGGTGATAAGACCCGCTTTGACCCATGGAGAGCAGTCGAAGCCAAGGCCCACTAAACGGGAGACCTGTGAGATTGTGCTCAATGTGGGGTGATATTCGAACGCTTACGAGCTTGCGACACCCTACCGCTCATACCTGGGCACAAGATATCAGCAGGGATGCTGTGCGAACGCGAAGGGACTGACCAAAGTACATAAACCCGAGTGTCTGCTCCCCGCGTGATGAATGAAAGCTCGCGATCGTCGAGAGCGCATTGACGACGCTTATGCTGGGCTTCTCGCACTCGCTCTCGATGTAATTCTTCGCCTTTGTCGCAAACCGCTCGCGGGCGGCAGGGTCGCGGATGCGCGGGTCGTCCGAGAACGCGGTCGCGAGCGCGATGATGGCATTGTGGAGCATCGGCGAGTAGTGCGCGGTCTCGGGCACGGGCGCGCCGGGCGGGTGGCTGAGCGAGCGGTGCATGTCGCGCAGGAAGAGCTGGGGCACGATGCGCAGGCCCCAGCAGGCGAAGAACTTGAAGAGCAGGTCGAGCAGCCGGTCGTGCTCCGCACGCGAGAGCGGGACTTCCGGCGGGAGGTGCCGCGACCAGTCAAAATAGGACGTGGTGTCGGCGAGCGGCGCGGGCTCTTGGGAGTCGCGGCTGGGGTCGTCGGTGGAGGGCGAGGCGCGCTCGGGGGCGAGGCGGAAGATGGAGGTGGGGCCGTATAGCTCGAGATGGCTCTCGCGCAACTACGGGTACCATGGACATTGATGAACAGAGGGAGAGCGATGGAAAGGTAAGGATACATACTACTAGATGTCGCGTGGGCGCGATGAGATTGTCGATATCGGCATCCTGGTTGTCCGACCCAGAGTCGCTATCGTCGTGCAGATTGGGGTCCTCTTCTTCCCTCTTGGACGCTGTTACTGTCGAAGGCACAAAGGATGGTCCCGCACCGTCACTGGGGGCGCAGCCGTTCACTCCGCCATGGTATCTGCGGCAGTTGTCCAGCTCGCCCTCGAGCTCCCTCACGCGCAGCTCCAAGGTCTGTATTCGATTGACGAGAGACTCAAAGTGCTGCTGTGTTCGCGCCTTCTTCGCCGTCTCCTTGCCCCACGTGCACTGCACAATAGCAAGGCGCGTTATGACTCGGGCAGGCGCTGGACCGGGATTATGGTCAACATACCTCGGAGGCACGGCCAGTGTCGTTGCAGGGCCCGCAGACAGGGATTTTGCCGTCGCATTTGCTCTTCCTGACGGAGTAGAGTGGGGTGCGTAAGCTCCGCGGCGACGATGAATCCGAGGTCGCGGAACGCACCGTCTCCTGCAGTGGTTGCATGCCTGCTTGGTGTACGTCCCCCGGCTGGACTCTGGCTTCGCGCGCTGCTTCCCTTCCTTCATTTCAGTCGGGTGTGCGGTCTATGGGAGATGAGATGGCGGCGAGAAGGGAAGACGAGGAGTGGCTGAATAAGATTAAAGGCTGGAGGCGCGGCCGTCGGATAGCCCCCTGCCAAGTTCCCTTCCGCGTTCAGCAGTGCCTCGAGCCAAGGACAGAGTAGATTAGCTGCAAAGAGGAGGCGCAAATGGCAGATCCAGGTCCGCTGTCTTCAGGACGCTGCCTCTCGCATGAGAGCAGGAATCAGAGGCCCTTGCCTGGCTGAGCCAATCGCCGCCGCGGCAATCCGAGCGCCGTCTCCGTCCTCCCGACTCGACTTGCGCACATTAACATCTTCAGAGCCCGCAGGTTTCAAGTTTCCCTTACACGCCTCCAGCCATCCTCTCGCTCGACATGCGCAGCTCTCGGATCATCGAGCGATTGGGCAGGTGTTCACGCCGCCTCTAATTAATGATTCCTCCGCTCGTAATCAAACTTTGGCTGTTCTGGCGGCTGTGCGCAAACATGGGAACTTCTGCCCTCCGACTGGATACTGGTCATCGCCGCTCGTCCACAGCTGTGTTGGGTCACGCTGCAGAGCAAAATCTTCCTGTAATGGGTCTCGTACGCCTCCCATCTATAAAAATGCAGTCGGAGGTATATGTGCAAACCATACAAGCTTTCTTGATTGACAGAATCCGACCGTGCCCTACACCTGCTGCCCATGCTGCACGTCGGTAATCGATATGGTCATGCAATAGCGACCGCGTCCTCTCATGCGAAACAGATAAAAATGCCATGGCCGGCGGGAGACCTGATCGGAGCGAAATGTTGTGATTGCACTTACTCGAGCCGATCATCTCCCAGCCGTAGCGTCGTCACAAAGCAGAGCAGATGAATAACAATATGACCTTTAATAGGAACATGGCCGTTACATGTGTACCGCTCGTGTAGCGGTGTACATGGAGCGATCATTCGGTGGCGGCATGCGCCCGGGCTCTGCGCTACGTGAGGGAAAGTGCATGCGCACTAGAAGCTAGCTCGCTCAGGTCACAGCTCAGCCTCCGTGGTCAGAACCCGAGTTCGTCGGAGATGTGACGTGAAGGTACGCCACTGGCAGGACGTTTGCCAATGTCCTTCACGCTCGAGCGTGTCATAGGCGAGGAAACTCGGTTGCCGCTACGAAAGACTTGCGGAGGAGGGGACCAGGTAATCGGAAATGCACCGAGAGGTCTACAGGGGTCTGCGAATGAATGCATGGCGCCGGAATGCACAGAGATAGCATAGTCGGAGAGCGAGGGAGATGCGACTGTCAGCCTGATGACCACGGGACGGCAGAGTATCCAGCACGCATTCACAAAGCCTCACGGAATGGAAGAGCATCCAGCGCGCGTTCCAGCAGTCCGCGACATTGCTTGTGGTCGCAAAGTGCATGTTAGTACACTGTGCACAAGAAGAGATATCCTGCGTTCCAAGACGTTGAGATGTTGAAGCGAGAAATCTGAGCGAGTGACGTCGAAACGCGAAGCATTGCACCGCAGTCGCGAGGATCGTTGTGCTCTTAGTCCGCAGCGAGGCCAGGGACCGTGGAGTTTGCACTTCGATCTACGCTTGGCGCTCAACAAGATGGCATGCGTTGCCGCGGCGAGGACCGCGGCAGGCAGCGCACATCTTCACTCAAGTCTTCCTCAGTCCTGCAGCTTCTTGTGACACTGCCTGCTTCGACAAGGAATCGCTCTCGACTTTGAAAATCTCAAACTAGAGGCGTCTCCCTTGGAGATCTGTTGGCCTCAGCATACACTGAGGCCGTGACCGCAGCCGCCATCTCTTTGCCAACATCTACACATTCCGATCCCAACAGGGCACAGGGTCTTGAGGTATAGTGTGGAAATGCCTGCGCATCTATCGGTGCTGCCTGCGGGCTGACATGAGGTAATTGCATCAGTCGCGATGCCCGGAAAGTAGCTCCTCTCGTGCTTCGATAATGTTACCGCCATGTCTACTCGATATCATGTCGGTCCGAGCCCGCACGATCAATCCTCCAACCCAAATCCACGCGACATCATGCACAGAGAAGGAGAACATCCCATAAAGGCATGCATGTTGTCTCGTTGGTTTCATTTCGGCGATTGCGGTGGCAATTGTGCTACCACAGATGGACGACACTTAAGAGTCTCTCCACCCTGGTCCTTCACCCCGCTACTGCCTCTCGACTTCTCGCCTTCATCTCATCGACTTCACTCTCGCATCTACTACTTTCGTCTTCATGGGTGGTTGTCTCAGCTTATTTTTTCCGAAGGGGGCGAATGCTTCCGTTCACGTGGACCCTTCCGGGGCGTTCGGCCTCAGTGTGCAAGTTGGGGATGTCGGCGGAACGGTTCAGGACACTGCAGCATCCCTTGTGAAGGCGATTCCGGCTGTCAAACAGATCTTTGAAGAGAAGACCGCCGATCTAGGACAGGATCTGGTCGCGCCTCTAGCGAAGGTGTTGCCGAACGTCGATGCGAAGGTAGCTACCGTTCTCGCGTCAGTTTCGCGCCCGCAGGTGGCTTCTCCTCTCCCCTCTCCCTCCGCGGGTCAGCCGCTGGTGACCGGACCGGCGGAGGCTGTTTCGACTACGACGTCTCCGGCGCTCGTTCAGGCAGCCTCTTCGTTGCCCGTAGAAGAAGCAGCCGAATCGTCAGGGCTGCCCACTACGCAGGCTATATCGACTCAGGCGGACGTTAGTAGACCTCCGCCTGCACCAGTCGCGGTCACACAGGCTGTCATCGCTCCGGGATCCTCGACATCCACCCAGGTGCCTTCCTCTTCTGTCGATAACAGCCTAGCCGCTCAGATCGCCTCTTCGTTACCCAGAGAAGAAACAGCCGAATCGTCAGTACCGCCCACTACGCAGGCTACATCGCCTCAGGCGGATATGCGTATACTTCCTCCTGCACCAGTCGCGGTCAACCAAGCTATCATCACCCTGGGGTCCTCGACATCCACCCAGGTGCCTTCCTCTCCTGCCGAGAACAGACCGGGTCAGCCGCAGAACGATCCCAACGGTGCCAAGGACGACGCGGCTTCTCCAGTGGAGGTACACGGAGCTGTATCTGAGGCACGTCCGCAGGCGAGCGCACCCGCGCGCGACTCCAAACCTGCTCTGCACGCGGGCGAGGCCAGTGCGCTCAGGCCGACCGAGACCGTCAAGGAACCCGCTTCGCCTGCGATATCCTCCGGCATTAGCTCGCAAAATGAGCAGGACGGGCAGGAAAGAGGTGGCGGAAAGATGTCGCCGGATGTGGGTGTCTCTCGAGACATAGCGGGCATGCCTGAGCCACCGCAACCGGCCAGTCCTGCATCACTTCCTCAGAAGACTCGTTCGGCTGGAGGAAGGGCGACGTCGAAGGTTTCGGCGTCATCACGGACTCCCCAAGCCACACCCAACGCGACTGAGCTCAACCGCGCTCCGAGTACACAAGCTGAGTCCGAGAACCCTATAGAACAGCAGCGAGCTTCAGCTGCCACCACCAAGCAACCCCCCGCCGAGGGTCGGACTCTTTCCTTCTCTGTTGACAAGGCAATTGCACCTCAGCAGCCGCGTGGTCCAGTTATCTCTACTGGTTTTAAGTCGACATCGACAATGAAGGCAGGCTCACCTGTCATCGCGACCGTATCCCCGCTTAGGTGAGACTGCAGCAGTAGTGACGCTTTCAGTACAATGCTGACATGTATCCGTATATAGAACGCAAGACTCACCCAAGTCGAGTCCGAGCGAAGCTCCAAGGACTCGTCTGAGTAACGCCTCGGAGCACTGATCACCCAATACTAATCACCCAGGGACACGACGGCGTTGGGGACCGTCACAGCTGGGATTTTCTATGATACATATTGGTCTCGCGCTAATCGAAGCTTTCTCGGTCGATGGAGAACACGGACTCGAATGTGCTATGGCTCAGGTTGAGCGACTTCACGGACATCGATACGTCACGACTCATGGTCTTGCATCTCCCTATGCTGTCTTGACATGTTCTTTATTTACAAATAATGCATTCGACCTAATTTATGTAAAACATCATTGTGCTCCTCATGCTACTCGCATTCCACATTTGCTCGAAATGGGCAGACAATTACAGATATCTATTCGCAATCATCGACAAATGACGATGCTGTAATCGACGACGAGAGTGCATTCTCAGGGTGATATAATTCTAAATTTCGACCTTCGGATTTTCGGGATCGTGCCTACAGACAGATTTTCTCAAGCCCTGATCTCAAGGTGAGGCTCACGAACAACAGACCAAAAATTTAGGGATTCAATATACATTTCCCACAACATCTACACATTGAAGCAGAGAGGCACCCTTCGCGTATGGTCTCGACCCGCACTAGTCTCACTGCCTCTTTGTTGCCTGTCGTTCGAAGTTGGATTCTGATCCTGGGGTCCATTCCGCTACCAAGAACTCCTTGTTATCCACGGGATCCACGACAACCACCTTGATTGATACTCTATCCGCGATCCCATACCCTGAATGGTACTCCAGCAGATTGATGTCCTGCGAGCCGTCGGCGTTGCGCGGGTAGGTCGGCCGGATACCAAGGTCTGTGGTGTCCTTGACGACGCGATAATCGTACGTTTTGGTGGTGAGGACGCGCGGCAGCTTCACGGAGTCGATATAGGTGCTAGGATTTCCGCGCACCCATATGGGGCGGTGGGCCTCGACGACCCGTCTCCATTCGGATTCGAATTTTGAAAGGCTGTCTGCCAGAGGGTTCCACTTTGCAAGCAACGTTTCTTGTTCGTTCGTCAGATCTACGACGAGGATGCTAATTGGCATGGTGTCCGCAACGCCACGTCCGGCATTGTAATTCAGCAAGTTAATAACCTGAGAACCATCGGGACCGAGCGGATTAGTGAGCTGAGTGCCGAGGTCGGTCTCACCGACGATGACGCGATAGGCGTATGGCCTGTCGGTGAGCACTCGTGGGAATCTCAAAGAATCGATATAGGTGTTTGGCGTTCCGCGCGTCCATTTTGGAGGATAGGCCTGGACTAGGGACATCCAGTCAGATTCCGAGTTAGAGGTTGTTTTCGAGACAACATCCGAGGGCTCCGCAGGACGCCAAGACTCTGCAGTCAGCTCAGTCGTGTCGACCCATGGCGGAAGGTCGAATGCATTGGCCGCTGCTGATAGTGAGTCAGAATCAGTGAGACGTACTTTTAGCGTAGCGTATTCAACGTACACGGCTGTTGCGAAGATGGATGGGTAAGCGGTTTCAAGTCCTGCTGGACAATGGCGATTGATGGTCGAGACACGGGATCCGCTGTCCAACATCTTTGTACCACGTCCCAAACCGCGTCCTGCTTGAGAAGCTCTGGCCGATCAGGCCGCTGCTGACGATCGACAACGACGCGAGCGAGAACCCGATCGGATACTTCTGAGAAGGGCACCCTACCACTGAATATCTGAATTATGCGCCTCAGCATCTCAGCCAATTCGAATATGAGTGGTGTGCGTTCACCTCCCAAATCGTTATACCCAAACTATATACGTCCGCAGCCTTATTTGGACGAGCGCCGTCGAGGCATTCTGGTGCCATCCAGCGAAGCGTACCTCGCGCTGTGTTGGCGTGCGTGGAATATGCAGAGCGGCTGCGTACATCATCCAGAGCTAGGGAGAGACCGAAGTCGGTCAGGAGCGCATGATGGTCATCGCTGACGAGGATGTTTACCTGCGCAGGGATAAGTATTGATTGTTGCAAGCTGCAATGACACTCACGCCTTTCACGTCAGCATGCACGATACCACGAGAGTGTAGATAGGATAAACCCAAGATAACTTCATACGACTGTAGCCGCAGGAGGTAATGGTTAGTATCGAAGGTAGAGTGTGTCGCGGCACGTACAAGATTTAGTCTGTTCGCATCTGGAAACTCCTTGAGATAGCGGCAGATGTTCCCCAAATGACAGTGACGCATTACAAGAAATGGCTGAAGCAGATCGTCGTCCATCACATTCGGTACAGTAAGAAGCTCACGTTCACGTACTACTGTAGCTTCCAAGCATGCGCCATAGAGGTTGAGCACGTTAGGGTGCCGTAAGCGAGACCTAGATGAGCGAGTGAGCGAGAAATTCCGATCAAACAGATACGATGTCAGCATACCAGATTTTGACCTCCCTATACATCGCCTGATCTCTCCGTCAGTCCTCACAAAGAAGTTACGAGTAAGGGAGGACCCAACCTTCTTATCCTCTGCCGAAAGTGCACGTGCATCCTCGTTGTACATTTGCTTGATGGCCACAACCTGCCTGAACTTCAGCTGAGGTCTTGCAAGCCTAGCGCTACGCCCACTTACAGCTCCGTACCATTCTCCTTTATAGATCAGACCAAAGGATCCTTGTCCAATCAAACCAGTTTGATCGAAATCGACCTCGAGACTGCTCATCACCCAATCAGGAGGTAATCTATCTGGACTCCTCTTGGAGACGCGATGGAGGGCGTTGGCTGCACTACGGAGGAAGGCATCCTCAGGGCGAGTGCTTCTGTTCGCAGATAGACCTTGAACATGCTATCAAGGCATTAGTTCAGCGTTTCGATAGAAGCCTAGAAGGAGCGTAGGATGTACCTTGAATACGGCAACGAGAAGCTCCTCCATTCTCCTGTGGACACCGTTTTGGTCCCGTATAGCTTCAAGTATACTCTGGTCGCTCTCAGAGAGTTTATTCAGGCGCGTAGAAAGTTCGAGCTGATCTTCTTCAAGAGCGTGCACCATATCAGCCTGGAATTTCGCCCTATCAAGTTCTGCAACAAGCTAGACATGACATAGTCGCGTGAATTCTACTGAACAGATGAGAACACGCATTTCCGATGTAACGCCTTACATTGAACATCCGAAACGCGTCCGCAATTTTACTCTCAGCATCTTTGATCTTGAGGTCGATTTTGTTCACATTAACCATGCACCACAGAAAGCCCTTCTGACGCAGAGTCTCGACAATACTCTTGACAGAGGAACAAATCCTATTTTGGATAACATCATCAGCAGAGCAGTCACTCAGCTCAGCAGGAGCGTACGTTTCGATATACTTTATCCCATTCCGCAGCCCATCTGAGATGTCCGGCTCGGATTGTAAATGCTCTGCGATCATCTGGACCAGCTCGCGACAGCGGTCTAGAAGGATGCCGATCTGCTTTCGACGGATGTCTACGCTGCCATAGAGGTCGTAAGCCGCCTTGAGAACTGACCATGCACCTCTGAGAATGCCGGGCACAGTTATGCTGATGCCAGCGACCGTGACGAGTTCAGCCATGGGGACAGTTAGAAGGTGCGAGTCACTGGAAACAACCTCTTTGATGTGGTCATCATGCCGGGTGACACTACGGTGGCAATAGTTTTGGAGCATACGACGTACTTCCATTCCGCCTGTCAACATGCGCATGCCGCTCCATCTTGCTATCTAAGATCGTGCTCATCCCATCCAATATCATTCCAAGCACCGGTGTTGCGGTACTCAGCATGTCTCGGCTGCCCACGGTTGTGAGGACTCGACAGTGTTAACTGAACGGGTGCTAGTTTCGTAGCAGGATCTATACGCTGAGCTCTTCGAAGGCGGCTCGACCTTTGCGTCTGGTACCTCCGAACACCATCTCGCTCTCCGGCGCACGGTCTCGCATTATTGAACTCATGCATCACGCGTGGCGCGCTCAGGCCAATCATGAACGGCACATCTCGCACGCGATAGTACCTACACGAGAAGGCTCTGCTTGTCGAAACGCACCGCAATATCATATCATCTGACTTCCTGGCGACAGCGCTCAGTTACAGTAAGGGACACATGAAGTACGGGACTCGGTAGTCGATGCGATGAGATGATCCACGATAGCATCGTGCGAAGAGAACCCTTCCCCGCGGGATTCTTAAATTCTGGCATGACGTTGCACACAAGCGGTACTAATATACACCATACATCAATCCCCATGCTCAGTTGAGCGTTGGGACAAAACAGTGCAAACGATGAGACGCAAGCTTCAACTTATACAGGTGGGAGTCCCCTTGACAAGCAAGGAGACTCCATGGGGAACTGATAAACTTATAGAAGCGCTGAGTACGTCATTACGTTTGGCATGAAGCAGATACCTATCCTCCGTCATATTCAGGTATATAATAGCACATGGACAGATCTATGACTACAGAAATGCTAACGTTGAGCAAACATGCAGTGAGCGCCGGATCCCACAAAATCATCAGGCATTGACGGTCATACTAGGTGTCCGCCCAGGGCGGACTCGCGCACCGTCGCAGACACCGAGATGACCTCGATGCTCAGCGGAGGCGCGCTGTGCGCACTCCTTGTGCTTGAGGACGCCCCAGACGCGGGTCGCTCGCTGTGTACACGCTGGGCGGGAGAGGTAGAGCCCGGTCGGGCGGCATCCAGCGCGTTGCTCTGGCCTGTATCTACTGCATCTCCGTTGCGTGCAGAGTTTTGATTCGGAGAACGGGTCTCCACACGCGGACTTCGACGCGAAGACGGAGACGACGTGCGGGCGCGGCCGGACTTCAGTGCTGAGGGAGGCACCGGAGGCGACTGTAGATCCGCATCTTCTCGCTCCGTCGCTTGACTATTGCTCCGCTCTGTTCTCGGGGGACTCGCAGAGCGTCGCTGTTCGGACGGCACGCTTCCGACTGCCGGCCGCCTCTCCTGGGCCGCTTGCTCCGCAAGCACATCTAGTGCGCTGGGTACACGCGTCGAACTGATGGCTGCGGCTGCCCGTCGTGCCACCGGTGTCGACGGCGCCGTGGCCTCCTCATGCGGCACGTCGTCCTGGTCGTCTGTACTCCTGCCCTTCCCTTTCTTGTCGGGCGCCACTTTTTCCTGGGACTGACTAGTCGTCCCACCCTTCGGCTGCCGTCGTTTCCTCGACGTTCCGGCTTCTTTGGTAGCAGGTGTTGGCGGTGGCGGGGCGGCGGTCGAAGCAACCTTCCGCTTCTTCGGAACCGGACTCTCATCCGGATCCGCCGCTTGCCCGCCTTTCCTGCCAGACCTCACGCTCGTCCGCAAGCTCCGACGCCGTTCGTCGTTCGGGGTGTCCTCAGTGTCATCAGGCCCCTCTTCGTCCATCATCGAGCGCGCAGCACTGACCAACGAGTCCAGCGGCGTCGCCGTGGCCGCGCTAGACCCGGGCGACCCCGCCGCGGCGGGATTGGCGCCATCTCTCCGACTAGGGGTGCTAGGCATAGGCCAAGCTGTGCCCGGACGAATGGGCAAGAGGACGGGGCCGCTTCCAGTGGCAACTGGCATCGGCATCGACAGGGGTACGTGGCCTTGCGGATGGCCATGGGATATTGGCACCGCAAGAGGGGGCTGCATATACACCAGGGGAACAGGATGCTGTGGGTAGGGGCCGGCATGGCCTGGTTGGTGAGGATGCGTCGGACGCGGAGGGTTGTGGGAGTGGAGCGCGCCGTGGGGATAGTGCTGAATGGATGGGTGTAGATGTGAGGGGAGTTGTGGACGAGGTGTCGGTGTGCCGCGCCGCGATCCTGGTACCGACGTGCTCGCGGTCAGGCGTGTAGGCGATGTGTGTAGTGTGTTGGAGTATGGATTTCGATAATCAAAACTGTTTGATCGGTCCTGGAACCAGCGCAAGTCCCAATCAGCTCCGATGGGCCGCTGCTGGACTGTGCCGGGGTACGCGTTCGCGGCTTGTCCCTGCCTCTGCTCGCGTTCCCGCTCACGTTCCTGCTCCCGCTCCTTCTCTTCGCGCGCTTTCTCCTTCTCGTGGTCCCTCACGATCCCAGCGAGGACTGCAGCGCGAGCTTTCCCAATCTTCCGTGCCGCGGCTAGAAGACACTCGGTTCGCGCATCAGAAAGAAGCGGAGGTGCAAGACGCTCCTGCTCCGGAATGCCTGCTCGTATCCGATGTCTTCTGCTTTTACCCTTCTCGTCCGAATACTTTCTAGGGCTCGCATCTCCCTTCTCTACAGCATTATTATGTAATGAATTTGACGCAGCTGGAGGTTGAGATGATGCTCTTGGTGTGGCCGGCGGTCGTGCGAGAGTGGAGGGGCCATCTGGACTGGCAACTAGGACATTCGTCGCAGGAGTAACGACGATCGAGCTATGCGCGGGTGGAGGTGTGGAAGGTGCAGTGGCTGAGGAAAACGGAAGCATTGATGGATGTACACCAGCGCCTGAGGTCATTTGGACGTCTGGGTCAGCTTCACCGTCCGCATCTTCAGACGCTGGCTCAGTGCCGGCCTCTCGTTCAGCCGTCGACACGTCCTTGTCGCGAAGATTTCCGATAACATGATTGTTTATGGGAATTGCTGCAGCGATCTCAGGTGATATCTCAACGGGCGCTTTCTCGCGTTTGACTTTTCGGCGCGCCTTCTTGTGATCCCTTTCAGCCTCCTTCTCTTCCTTCATTGGAAGAAGTTGGAAGAACCCAGGGGATTGAGACGGGTCACTTAGGAGAGCGGGTTGAACCAGGAAAAGGGGACGAAGTCGGGAGAGCTCTGCTTCGAGGGCATGCACACGATCGAGAGCGTCGGTCAGCTACGAAGAATAGACGGAATCAGAGATTGTTGAGGTACAACTCAGTCCGATATGACAATCAGTAAAGTGCATATACCTTCTGACGCAAAGAGCTGTTATCATCTTGGAGGCGCCCGAGCTTGCGCTCACTTTCCTACGGAGGCAAGGCGTTAGATATGCAAGGACGGGCGGTACGCAGGGTGCTGAGTGAAACAGTCAAACAGTCGCTCCGAGACATCGCTGTATCACCGTAATGGTCCACGAGTACATCAGGGAGCGGAGAAGGATGCAGGACGCGGAGGGAAGGAAAGAAACTCACGTAGTCTTTCTGGCCTGTTGAGCGACTCTTCATGAGGAGTGCCTCCGCTATACGATCCCAGCTTTCGCGCTCTGCGGACCAAAGTTCGCGTTCTTCTTCTCTTCCACGAAGGAGAAAGGTGCGCTGAGCGGTGAGGTCGGCGATGGTCTCTGCCTGAGTCGCAAGTTGTGCAGGGTCGGGATATGTGGCTAGATGTGCGGTGAGGCGAAGAACCTAATAATGAATAGATATGTGAGAAATACCACGCGTTTTCACACTACGAAGGGCGTACCATCGTCGCAAGTTCCTTTTCAGCAAAGGTTGGGTTGCTGTTCGGGTTCGGCGGGTCCGATATGTAAAGGGCTCGAGCTCGCATGTGGTCGATCTCCATGCGCAATAAAGGCTCAGGATCCGGAGAGGCACTTCGAGGTCGCGACTGTGCGTACTGAGACTGTTGTGGTAGGGACTGTGGGATGCCGTTCGAGGAGTAGGGCATGAGTGTGGGGTCCGAAGGAGCGTCGTGAAGAGGTGGTTGTGGTGCAGGAGAGGGGGACATGCTGTGGATGAGCTCATCCAGGGTCATGGATGGGGCCACAGGGCCTGGGGCGGCGGCGGGCTCGAGCTGCTGCTCGCCGTGCATGGCGACGACGGCGTGCACTTGCAAGCTGAATCCCGACAAACACAGCAAAACAACGCCCTACACCGCGCGCGACTGCTGCACGTGCGCTGGTGTGGCCGCACGTGACCGAGCGCGGGGTTAGGGTCAGTGGACGGAGTTGTGCCGCACTCTTCCTCCGCACCCCTCCCCGTCGCCCGCACGCCTCGCGCATGGAACTCGCAGCGCATCGTCCACACCGCCCATCGCGCAGTCGTTACTCTTGACCTCATCGCCCCGTCCGTCGAGCTCGCTGTCTTGCCACGTCCGAACACGATCTGCCCGCGATGATGCCTACCTCGAACACTCTGCAGTGGATTCTCCTTGGGCTGCCTGCAGTCGTGATCCTCGCTTTCTTTCTCACCATCTTCCCTCACACACCGTCGTCACTCTACGTGCACCCATCTCTCGCATCCCTTCCGCGGCAATCTCCCTCTTGGCAGATCTACCCAGACTCGTTCTTCGACGGAGGCGCCTACGTTCGTTTCCCATACGGGGCCGTACGTCGTCACATCGCTACGATTAGCAAGTATCTCAACTATCCTTTGTACCCACAGGTCCGCTACTGGCTCATAGGCCCTAAGGATGGCACACGCGTACGTGTCCTCTCGTCGCTCTCACGGTGTCGCTCATCTGTTTCAGATTGTTCTCATCCACGGCCTCTCTGTGCCAGCTATTATTTGGAAGGACATCGCACCCCAGCTTGCCTCCAATGGCTTCCGTGTTCTCCTATACGGTGAGCTTCCCTTCTCTCGTACCCTACTCAGTCTGACGATTGTCCCCAGATTTGTATGGACGCGGTTACTCGGACGCACCACAAACAACATATGATACCGCTCTCTACACTACTCAACTAGCTCTTCTCATGCAGTATGTTGGATGGGACAATGCCCACGTGGTCGGCGTATCCATGGTAAGCCCTTCATTTCAATGCGCTCGTCTACAGACGACTAACCGGTAGCTAGGGTGGGGGCATTGCAGCAGCATTTGCTGCACAGTTCCCCCATCTAGTCTCAGATAAGGTCGCCCTCATTTCCTCATCGGGTCTCATTGAGGTCGGTAGCGAATTCACCATCTCATTATTCCTGCTGCTCACCTGTGACCCAGTCTGGAGACCTGTCGCGCACCTCACGCTTCCTCTCTTCCCCTCTTATGCAATTCCTTACCTCGAGCTACCCATTCCGCGTATGTGCATCTCTCATCACCACACCCTCATTCCAGCCTGAACAATCACAGCTTTATCTACAACATCTCGCAAACGGCACTCCCTCTGCTAATCCAGTCGCCGAGGTACAGCTCAATCCGATGCACGCTCTATTACGAGTCCTAAATTCTCTCAACCACAGCTCGTGCGTATCCAATCTGCCTATCTCCCAGGCTTCAACCCCGCCGTCGCCTCTTCCATCCGGGATGGCCCCATCCGCAGCCTCGCCCCCGCTTTCGTCGCGCTCGGCCGCTCCATGCAAAAACGGGGCGGTCGCGTCCTCCTCATCTGGGTAGGTCTTCCCCTACTTGTTTGCTTCCATCCCGCAATGAACCGACTGACGATGCTCAGGGCACCGCTGATCGCGTCGTGCCCTACCGCTACGCCGCGCGCGTCAAGGCGCTCATCCAAGCCGCCGACCTTATCACCATCCCTAATGCAACTCATGATCTCACCTTCAGCCATTCGGACGAGGTCACCGAGGCACTCCTGCAGTTTTTCCACGGTGATCGGTCACATAGGACGGAATAGCGATACCAGGCGCCCTAAGATTCTGTATATACCTCGCTGACCATCAGGCTGTATCCGCTGTTGTTTGCCTTCCACCTGCACCCCTCATTTGTTGTTTCATTTGAACCCTCGACTTCCCGGTATTTATATCTGCCACGTCTCTACCACGTTGTTCTCGCAATATCACATCCCGTACACTGCACTGCACATCCCTATACTCCCGCGTTCTCTAGCACCATGCATACATTACTTACGTTCTCATGGAACAATAGACCAGGGTCTACGCTAGCTGCTCGTGCGAACTCTGGACATGTATGTCATCCATGAAGCGAGTACGGTATGTGGCCACCGGCTGGTGTTGTATCTAGGCTGCGTATCTGCGCCCCAAGCTGAGGGGAAGCGTCTCTGGTCCACCTGGAGTGTCGAAATGGAGTGCGTCCACAGCGACGTGGTATATCAAGTTTTGGGTATCACTGTAACACTGCATCGAGCGCGCATTAATTCGGTCCAACAAACTGATACAATATCCTGCGAACGAGACCCGAGAGATACTGCGGGTCATTCTAGAACGACACACAAAGAATGTCAGAGTCAACGCTGGATGGAAACAGATCCGATGGGCATGGAGTAGCATTACCTGATAAATGCTCTATGATTCAAATGCAGCGCGTCAGCCGTCGGGCTTCAGGGAGCGGGAGTGCACATACCATGACCATGCCCATTCCCATCGCCGTCAGCTGTCAACATGCGTTCAGCTATCATACAAGCCCGATGACGCAAAGAGAGCTTACCAGAGCCTCGCCAAACTCTCCGGTGCGGAACACGAGGCCCTTGCCCCGTGCCATAACCCAGGCGCTCTCCAGACCCTTGGGCAACACGTACATCGCCAGCTCCTCGCGTCGATGCTTTTCTTCGACAAAGAGCGACAGCCCACTTAGCACTCCAAGGAGCCAATACACGGGCTTGGACAGCAAAAGATCAAGGAACGATTGCGGGAGGCTGCGCGCGAGCGCGGCGAGGAGCGGATACGACGCCGCCGTGCTCGCATTCGTGCGCAAATCATTCAGCAGCGTCCACAGCTGGTGTTTCCCGCAGAAGAAGCCTGCAAAGCATCAAGTCGGCGGACCCGCAGATGGGACAGCGACGTACCCTGGTATATCGCGACGAACACGCCCAGGAACGCCGAGCTGCGCACCGTGCCGAGCGCCGCGCGGACGAACATCCGCGCGGGCGCCTTCACGACACGGCCGCGGCGGAAGAGGAGCATCGGGATGAAGTGCAGCGCGCCGTAGATCGGGAGCATCCACCGAAAGACCGCGAGGATGCGCTCCGGCCAGACGACCATGCACGAGTCGAGCCACGGGTGCGTAACCTCGCAGGGCCCAAAGTGCGGGCCATAGTCACGGGCGGGGGGCGGGAGGAGAGCGGAGGCGATGCGCGCAACCATTGCAGCGCGGTTGGAGGGTGTGACGTTCTGAGAAAGATCGAAATGAGACGTTTGAAGGATGGAGTGAGATTCGCACCTTGCGTTGCAAGAGAGCTTCCATGTTGGAGACTTGGAAGGTTCCAGTGCGTGCTAGGTCGCGAGCGATGATAACTCCTTCGCGGGGAACCTTGCTCGCTGTACTAATCCTATTCTGCTACTCAGTAAGCGATCCCGCGCAAACTGAGGTCCTAGACTGACCAGTGATTATACGAGCGTGGTAGCGTATCTGGGCGGAGTAGCCAGCCATACATTATCTGGCCGCAACTGCACACAGATGAGCAATTCCAGATATATCTTAACCAGAGATACCATACCAAAGTGAGAACACAAGAACGTCTCCATGAGGAATTCTGAATCCGCGCTTCACAGAAAATGCGTTGTAGGTGCCCTGAAGGCCTCTGCATGTAATGATCAAGATTCAACGGCATCGTCAGAGCACGCGCCATGCGCTTACCTCACAAACATCTGCTGGCCGATTGCCACCCGCCGACTCCGCTTCTCAAACATGATGGCTACTCCGCCTGCCATCGCACCGGCCAGAACGGCATACCACCGTCTTGTTCTCTTTCTGGCCCATACGTGGTGCACTTGTGCACTCATCGACAAACGGGCATGTCTTGAACCTCGCGCAAGCGCGGGGTCTAGGCCAGGTGTCTCTACCTCGATGTCTATGTCTTCCGTAACTTCGTCGTCGTGGTGGAAAGGAGAGTCTGACGATGCATTTTGTAGGAGAGTGGCGGGAAGGAGTGAGCGTGGTCTGCTGTGACTTTTGCGGTGGCGAGTGGGCTCTGGGAGGAGGATGGGTAATGCATTGAGGATGAACTTGTAGAGTGCGACAAAGGAGCCTGGTGAATTGCTGGGTTAACGATCTGCGAGTTCAAAAATATACGATTGTACGCACCAAGCATTGCGGCGAATCTGAATGAGTCGGGACCGAACGCTGCATGCCGTATGAGGGCGAACCGCATTTTCCTAGGCGCGACGCAAGCTCAGCATTCAGTCTCTCGTAAGACCGACACAGATGAGGATGGAGCATCACAGCAGTACCCGCATCCCCCGATCGGTACGGAATACAAGCCCAAGACGTGAGAAGTTCATGTACGACAATATCACCGTGAGCTAATGGACCCACTTTGGTATCTTCTTAATTCGTGTCATCAACAGGAAGAGGTTTACACCAGCGCGAATAGCGAACGCAAGGCTGCCCGCTCCTTCGCACAGCCGCCAAGCCATCAATACGCGCACTCCGGAGGCAGGGTCTGCACATACTCAAGCCGCCTCTGCTCGCATGCTCGAGGCACTCCCAGAGATCCTGGACCTCGACGGGCTTTTCGCCTCTGTCGCGCCAGACGATCTTGCGCGCCTCGCGGAGGGCCTCCTCGTAGTTCGCGAGCGCGACCAAGTTTTCGAAGGACGCCATGGCGCGCCGCGGCGTGAACTGGATGTAAGACGGCGCGCGCGGTATGTCCGGGCGCGACGAGCTGGGGGTGTCGAACGACATCGTCGAGTGTGCAGAGTGGGACAGAGCCGAGCGACGGAGGTCAAGCCATAGTCTGGGGATGACTGCCGCCGGCTCCGGGTCGCTTAGACGCGTCCGACCCTGCACTGCCCCCGCACCCCCGACGCGTGTCGATCCCGATGACGTCCCTGCCCATCCTGCAGCACGTATGATACAGTCGTATTGCAGAATATACTATCCACAGCGTTGAGCAAGCACCAGACACTATGCTACGAATACAAGACAGGGTCGACAACAGCCGGACAAGAAACACGACAAGATTGCGATCCGAGAGCGAACAAAGACTAGTACCGTCTAAGCGTGAGCCACATACCAAGAACCGTGCGGTACCTCATGTCCGGGATCCTACGCCTGGCGCACCACCGAGTGCTGGTTGGCAATTCTCTTCAGAGCATGTCAGCAATTCACCCCATAGCCAGTTCACAAAACCACGTACGCCGTTCCACAACTGCATCGCAGACGAGCCCGTGCCAATATCCTTTTCCTCCATCATGTACGTCTCCTGCGACGGCTGGTAGCCCAGCGTGCCCATCGGCTGCGCGGCCGCTGCCGCCGCGAGCAGCTCGTGAAAGTTCGGGTGCGCGCCGTTGCCCTGCGCAGCCGCGACGGCCACCGCGTTCGCTGCGAGACACACGGTCTCGGGGTAGCCGGGGTAGAAGAAGCTCGGCGGGACGTCGACGAGCTTGTTGTCCGCGGGCGTCGCCGGCGACGCGGTCATGTTCGTGGAACGCCCGCTCGAGGGGTGCGTGCCGTACGGCGTCGGCGGACTCGAGTACGAGCCGGCGGTCGTCATTGACTGTGCGCTGCCCCGCCCTCCGCGGGGCGACATCTGGCTGTTGTTACTGTGGCTGTTGTTGTTGCCATCGTTCATCCAGTCCTGCTCGGACAGCAACAGCGGGACGGACGTCGGCGCGACCTGGTGGAGGTTTGCGTGGAAGATGATCTCGGCGAGCTTCTCGATCATGGGGTGCCCGCCGTTGAGATCCTTGCGCTCCCAGCGCCAGCGGAAGCTGGGGAGCATGTCGAGCGCCATCCAGACGTCCTCGAGCGCGACCTGCTGGTCGAGGCGGTAGCATTTGGAGATGTGCGCGTAGAGGATGACCATCGCAGAAATGTGCAGCGGGATCGGCGAGACAAAGAAGGCGATGTCCGGGAAGCGGATCAGCTGGTTATGTATAACGATGATATTGTGCGCGACAAGCACGGCTAGAGAAGAATGTCAAGGATCGCCGACAAGCAATATTGTGGATACTGGCTTACCATCGGCGAGTGCGCACTGCCGCTGTTTCTCCGTCAACTCCTTTGCGGAGAACATCGCTCGTAGCAGTAGGATCCGTGTGATGCCGATCTTGAGCAGCGTCAGTCCAATGTCCTCTGTGATGCCCTCGATGAGCTCCTGGCGGCGCTCAACCGGCCAGTCTTCCGTGCCGCCGAAATACCACTTGTACCGCTCGGGCAGGTTCCTACGGAACTCCTCTAGGCTCTTCGTGATGCGGTCCGCGTGGCGCAGGATCGCACCGGCTGTCTGAAGCGTCGGCGCATATAGCGAGTTGATAATGTCCGCCTGGATCTCATCGATCGGCGCGGACAGCTCAAAGTGCTCAGAGATGTCGGACAGTTTCGACGACCGCTTGGGACGGGGCGTGTTCGAGTCCGACGGTGCGATAGCGAGCGGGCGGCCAAGCAGGATGGACGTTCCACGGTCGTGCAGAAGGACGATGCTCCAGAGGTGGATGCGCAAGCGGCTTTCCTTCTCTGAGAAAACGTCGCTTTGGGAAGTTGGATCGTGGTGCAATCCGAGCTCAATTGCCAGCCGCACGAGGCTTCCAACCATCCGCCAGAGCGTACGGCCCGGTCGCTGATAACATACTCTGAGCATCTTCAATTCGAGTGAGCTTATGAGAACCTACCTCGGTGTAGAGATACCAGTGGAGCAGAATCAGCGCCTGCAAGCTAGACACAGTAACTCGCAGCTCAGGTTTTCCTATAAGCGCTCGCTGGAAGAACTCTTCATGGTGAGGCCAGTCAGGATGTTTCAGGAGGGAAGTCAGCATCGACGGGCTTGTTGGAACCTGCCCGCCGCCCTTTTCAAGGTTCGTGACCCGATGGTTGAGCTCACTGAGTGTGCCGAGCGCAAGGACCAAGTAAATGCTGCACACGAAGCCAGGGTCGTGTGGAAGTATCTCGCCGCTATAAAGAGCACTAAGCGTCTGGTCAAAGTCCTCCCGGTTAAAGACCGGTCGGTGCAAGTTGAGTCGGGTGAAGTAGACGTCGACAATCTTGCGGACCATGGCCCGGTCCTTGGGCAGCCACACTGCGATTGTGTCCTGCGATGCAGGCTGGATGGCAGGATGTGCAGGAGCGGACTGAGGAGGAGCGACTGAGATACTATTTCGACGCATGTGCACCGAGATCCACTTGGAGGGATCTTGCGGCACGTCCGGGTCCGAGATGTTGTCCCGCTTGGACGTCAGGCCATTGAGGCCGACCGCGAGGTCTTCCTTGTCCACCAGGGACATCCTGACGTTCTCAGTGATGGCGGGCGAGACCTCAAAGCTCTTTGCCAGCGACTGAAATTCACGTCAGCGACAGGCACGGGTCGGGTTACGAGATGGCGCACCTGCGGATTTGCAATGTCGAACGCGCGGGGGTCCTGGCCCGGGATCTCGTGGGGAGATGGCGGGCGCTGTGGCAGCTGCGCAGATGGGGGAGGATGCAGGGGGTGCTGGAAAGGAGGGGGCGGCATGGGATGCCCGTAGCCAGGCGGCATGTGTGGCGGGTAGGGCATGCCGGGATGAGGGTAGTACATGCCGTACGGCGAGGGCATCATGGGCGGGGTAGGAGGGGGCGGGGGGTATCCCGAGGGCGACGAGACGCCCGGCGCCGGGGGCGGCTGCATGTGCTGCGGGTAGCCCGCGGGGCCGGGGGGGCCGTGGGGCGGGGCGGGGATGAACTGGAAGGTCTCGGCGACATGGTGGGGGTCGGCGTCGAGGACGATGTTCTCCCTGACCTCGATCTCATCGAGCTGGGCGAGGGCAAAGTCGGGCATGAAACGCCTGATGAGGACCTCGCAGATGAGGAGCTGGTGCTCGAGGCGCTCGGTGTGGCCGCGGGGGGTGAGGGTGTTCCTGTGTCGGTCCTCCTGCTGGCACTGGGTGCCGGCGAGGGCGCAGGCGGTGCATCGCGGATGCTTCGAGTCGCACTGCGAGGGACGGGAGTGAGCGCGCGCGCGGAGATGAGGACGGGGACTGCCGTCGGTGTCGCCCGACGAGGCCCACCTTGATCTTCTTGCTCCGGCAGCGCGCGCACGCTTCATGCGACCGCCGCAGCCTCCGTGGCTCCGCGCCCTGCCCGCCGTCGTCTGCCTTTCTGCGTTTCTTCGCGCTCGTCGCCGGCGCGCCCGAGTGCGGCGACTCCGGCGGCGGCGGCTGGTGGTGGTGCTCCATCTGCAGCGCCGAGTGCGCGACGCCCTGCTCCGGGTGCCGGGGATGGTGGTGGGACATGGCAAGGATCGCGGCGACCAGTGGACCGTCGTCGCGATAATCGGTGAGAAGGCAGACCGCCCGAGCGCCTTGGCGGTGCGCGTCTGCACAGCGGCGACCTTTCCTTCCAAGGCTCTCTCTCAGGCACTTTCTCGTCGCAACCAGCGCGTCTCGGATACAGCCAAGTATCGTGTATATTCCATGCGTCCCTTGTGCCGGTCTCGTGTCCCATATCGTACTCCCAGCAAGTACACATTGCCCCCCGAGCTCGGCACAGCCTACATGCCAGCTGCCCATCTGCTAACAACGACATTCACGCCATGAAGACCATCTCTGTGCTGTCTCACCAACTCGAGTAGGCGTCTATGGACGGCCAATTTGGTCGGTGGCGGGACCACGACAAACGTGCATGCCTGCCGTCGCATCGACGACTTCTCGCCAACACGATTGCCGACCTTGTCTCGATACTGTTCTCCTGTCCCTCGACTCCGACGACTGCCACGAGCCCCATGCCCAAAAGCCATGCACCCGACGAGCTGGAGCTCCCGCTTGCGCGCTCTGCACTCCGGGCCAATTTGACTGATATCGATCGGTGTAGTCGCGGGGTATCAATGCTCCCTACCCTCCACACAAAGACCATCGCCGTCCTCGTCTTCAGCTTCTCCTGCTACGCGTGTTACGTCTATGCCAGGCTCTTTGCCTCACGGTCCACGCCTGCTCTAGAACCGCTCACCTCGCGGCATCTGCATGCACTGCAGCGGCATGATTGGGCGCAGTACTCACCGTACTTTCCTGTAGCTGCCTATCAAGCCCCCCCTGAAAGCTGCAGCATCTCCCAGGTGAGCATATCAGGACATGATACAGTCATCACCCGTGATCGGATGTTCTACCTGTCGTGCACGTCTGTGCCATCGTGACTCCCGAGGTGATGAACACGAGAGTATGATTGCGCTGCCAATTTGAACGATCTGGGGTGCGCACCATGAATCAAGCTACCCCACCTGAGCCGATTGTCCGGAAAGCACGGCCACTCTTGGGTATTACGCGGCTCGAAGCTGACACTCTCGTACTCCCGCACAGGTCAACATCGTAAGTCGTTTCGTACATTCAGTAACAGCGCTTCTCGGACCTGCCGTCAGCTCCAGCGACACGGGGCGCGGTACCCCACATCCGGGGCAGGGGCCCAGATTGAGGCAGCGCTAGCGAAGCTGCAGGCTGTCAAGAACTACACCGATCCGCGTCTGTCCTTTCTAAGGACCTTCTCTTACGATCTAGGAACGAATGACCTCGTCGCGTTCGGGGCCACACAGTGAGTTGCTGCGCTCCCCTCGCACGGTGTCTCGTGGCAGCAGCGCGCGGCTTACTCCCGCGCCGCACAGGTCATTCGAAGCAGGCCAGGAGGCGTTTGCGCGGTATGGCCATCTCGTCAGTGACGACAACCTGCCATTCGTGCGAGCGTCCAGCTCGGAGCGTGTAGTGCTGTCAGCGACCAATTGGACGGCGGGTGAGTCCCCCTTCACGCCTCCCCTGCAGGCCAATCCGATCACGAGGCGGCAGGTTTCGCCGCCGCGAGCAAGGACAGGTTTGCACCCGTGCTATCGGTCATCCTTCCCGAATCCGTAAGCCTTCACACCCACCCCTTCTTGTCTTCCCTTCCCGCCTTCTCACTCCACCCGCCAGGGCAATGATACGCTGGACGACAACATGTGCCCCGCGGCCGGCTCGTCCGACCCGCAGACGAACGCGTGGCTTGCGGTCTTCGCCCCGCCAATCACCGCACAGCTCAATGCGGGCGCGCCGGGCGCGAACCTCAGCGACACCGATACCTTCAGTCTAATCAGCATGTGCCCGTTTGAAACCGTCGCGCATGAGAACCGGAGCCAGTTCTGCGGGTTGTTTGAGGGCATGGACGCGTTCCCCGCCTTTGAGTACAGCGGGGACCTGAACAAGTACTACGGGACGGGGTAGGTCGTCTCTTCTTACCGTCCTGTTTATATTCACCACTCGTCCAGCTACGGCCAGCCGCTCGGGCCGGTCCAAGGAGTGGGCTACGTCAACGAGCTGCTTGCGCGGCTTACGGACACGCCCGTCAGGGACCATACGCAGACGAACAGCACGCTGGACTCCTCGCCCGCCACCTTCCCGCTGGACCGCACGCTGTACGCCGACTTCTCGCACGACAACCAGATGGCGGCCATCTACGCCGCGATGGGCCTCTTCCCCGAGCGTGCGCCGCTGGACCCGACGACGCCCGACCCGAGCCGGACGTGGGTGGCCGCGCGGCTGGTGTCGTTCTCGGCGCGGATGGTGGTCGAGAAGCTCGAGTGCGCGGAGGGCACGCACGTGCGCATTTTCGTGAACGACGAGCTGCAGCCTCTTGCGTTCTGCGGTGCGGCTGCGGACGGGCTGTGTTCGCTGGAGGCGTTTGTTGAGAGCCAGGCGTACGCGCGCAGTGATGGTGGTGGAGATTGGGAAAAGTGCTTCCTGTAGGCATGGTACCGATACCCCCATTCGAGATCAAAGCTAGAGCTTATCATAGACGTATACATTCCATTCCTATGGGTCGCCGTCTCTGCTGCTTGACAGGGATGACTCTTGCGGGGATGCGGTCAAGTACCGCGGAGTATGGCCGACTAGGTTTGGCGCCTGTGGGGACCCTAACCCAAGGGTAAGCGGGTTGAGCGCGATCACCCGCCACCGCGAGCTATAGCAGGCAACGACATCCAGTAGCCTCCAACTTGCCAGCTCGCGATAGCTCTTCCTTTGACCGCAGTAGACCCTGCACAATTGCCTGAAACTAGAGCTGGTATACCGGTTTGACCTGAGAATAATCTCCGAAAACGCTGTGTTTTGCAAAATGGTGCAGTCACAAGAAAGCTTCATGTTCACAGTGGGCAAGCTAGGTGCGTGTAATGTCTGCTCCAGCCTGCGCAGGAGATAACCATTTCTCGATGCAGATGCCGGGATGGCAGTAAGCAGTTTGCATGTACTGCATACTTGGCATAGCTCAATGGCTTCGCGATAGATCCTCCTCGGCGAGCGCGCCCACCTCATCGAATTCCCATCACTCTTGCTCCCCCCTGGCGCCACCACCGGCTCAATTGTCAACATCTCCGTGACGCAGAATATTGCAGAAGAGAAGAAGCGCGAGTCGGACTTTTGGGCACTGCAGGAGGACATCCTCAACACCTACGGCACGAGCTCGCCAGAGCCACCCAAGCTCGAGGTGCGTCCTGGCCTGCAGACAGCGACTAATTCAGCCTGACGCGTAGGCGGTCTACCCGCAGCTGAGAAATGTAACGCAAACGTCCGTGACGCTGGAGTGGGCGCCGCTGCAGCTCGCCAACGCGCAGCTGCGCTCGCTCGACATCTACCGCAACCGGCAGCGCCTCGCCGCGATCCCCTCGCCGCGCTCGAACACCTCGACGAAGCTCTCCGGGCTCTCGCTCGACTCCGAGTACACCTTCCAGCTCGTCCTCCGCACGTCCGCGGGCGTCTTCCCGTCGAACCTCCTCCGCATCCGCACGCACACCATGACCGACACGTCCGGCGTCTCCGTGTGCTTCGGCACGGTGCAGGACCCGGACCTCCTCGAGGCCGCCAAGAACGCGCTCAGCGAGATGGGCGCGAAGTGGAGCGACCGTATCCAGATCGACACGACGCACTTTGTGTGCACGACCCCCGCGGCGACGCCCTCCGGCGCGGAAGCGTCGGGCAGCCTCACCACCGCGCCCGGCGTCGAGTACCAGAAGGCGCTGCACCTCAGCATCCCCGTCGTGCAGCCGCAGTGGATCCTCGCATGCCACACAGAGCACAGGTGCGTCCCTGCCGCACGTCCGCTCCGGACTGCACGCCCTCAAACCTAACTTGACAGGATGGTCCCTATCCACCCGTACTACCTCGGCGCGTCTCCCGCGCCACCCGTGCACTCCGGGTCGTACGCGCGCCCGCAGAGCATGTCCCAGGCCGGCCCCGCGCGCTCGCCGCCCGCCTCCGCCCAGCAAAAGGCCGCAAGCCGCCAGTCGCTCCCCCCGCCCGCCTCGCCCGCGGCCTCCCCGCCGTCCTCCGCCAAGCCCGCCCGCGCGGCGCCGCCGATGGCGCCCACGCCGGAGGAGGGCGCGGAGGGCGCGGGCCACACGCCGGGCCACGTGCGCAAGGGCACGATGAGCAAGACGTTCCGCTTCCCGCCCGACGGCGCGCCCGATCCGCGGCCTGCCGACGAGGCCGCCGCGCCTGCTGTACCGCCCGCAGACGAACGTCCGGCTGATGCGCCGGGTGTGAAGGAGGAGCCGGTGGAGGCGGCGCTGCCTGCGCCGCCGACTGTGGAGGTGCCCCCGCCCCCGCCTGTGGACAAGGAGCCGCACCCGTCCCCGAGCGCGCAAGAGCTGGCGGACGAGGAGGTGGGGGAGACGGAGGAGGTGGATCTTAGCTAGTCCGCTCGCTGTGGCGGCTCCCGTATTGGTTTCTCGTGTGGATCTCCTTGGACGGATTGCTGTATACCATGGTTCCTGACCTCAGAGAACGTAAAAAGTATGAGAACAGACATGACGAGGTAGTACGTGCTAGGTGTGCTAGGCCCCTATATGCTTCTCGTGAGATGTATCTATGTCGACGACTTCTACCTGCACGTCGTCGTCGTCGCCCTCGATCTGCTCCTGCGGAAGGATCAGGTTGAGCACGACTGCAACAATGCCTGCAATCAGGACTGGGCCAACGTCAGTTTTTTCTAGGTCAGTCCTCAGGGAATGGGGGGGGCCTACATGGTGTGGTGAGCACAATCGTGATCGAGTCGAGGAATCCTTGCAGGCCCTTGTTCGGATGCGTGACACCGTCGAAGAGGTGGGTGAAAATGCTCGGCACGAGCAAGTCACCGAAGCCGAAGGAGAGCGCGGCGGCGAGGACGAAGCGGTCTCGCCGCGTAAAGCGCGTGTAGGCGAGCACACGCACGCCCGAAGTTACCACGGTTGCGAACAGGAACGTCGTCACGCCGCCTAGAACTGGGTTTGGAACTGTATGGGGAGGCCCGGTGAGACGAAAATTGCAAGAAGGGAAAGAGGGGACGCACTGGCGAGGAAGACGCCAGATATCTTTCCGAGTACACCGAAGAGTATGAGGAAGGCACAGCAGAAGCGCCCAGCTGTGCGGTTTGCGCACCGAGTGATGGCAATGACTCCATTGTTCTGGACGTGTGGACCGTAAGGGACCATTCAATCGAGCGACAGGACAAATTCAACCCACTTGGGCAAAGATGGACAAGGGGGTCACCGTGAACAGCGCGGAAAGGAATCCGCCAATCCCATCGCTCTGTCAGCCCGGCACAATCAGACTTAGATTGACTGGCGGGACTGCGTAATGTGAGGTTGTGCCTTACCAGGATGCCCCCCTGGATGCGCGAGTCGAACTCTTCGCCGTCCACAGGCACACGGGAGACCTCCGCCGATGCGGTGATGTCGCCGATGGCTTCCATCGCGACAGAGACTGCCAAGGCACGATAAGCACGGAAAAGGAGGCGGCGAGGAGTCTGCACGCACCGTACACGGCAAGCATGGGCAGTATGGCAGGCGGGTACACGCGGATCTTGAACGTCTTCACCCTGCCATTTCCTCAGCGTCTCGTCAACGGAGCCCAGAAGTGTGCTTACCACAGGAATGTAATCGCGGGAGCAGTCTTGATGGAGCTCCCGTCGATGTAGCCCACGCCGCCGGCGACAGCGCAGCCGACGGCGAGGCCGACGAGGATGGAGGCGTTCTTGAGGAAGGGCGGGCCAAAGAGCTCGGTGAGGAGGATGCTCACGAAGGAGAGGAAGCCGAGCCCGATGAACTCGGGCGAGCCCCACGGCAGCGGGCGCGGCGCACTCGTGTCGGGGCAGAGCGCGAACGGCCCGGAGGCGGGGCGGCCGCTGCAGTCGTTGGAGCCGCCGCCCCAGTCCAGGATCCCGGACGAGCCGATCAGTGACGCGCCGATCATCAGGATGACAGTGCCTGGGTGAAGAGGTCGGCGTGGAGAGCAGCGCGGAGAGAGCGGACGGACCGGTGACCATGGGCGGGAAGATTCGCTGCAGGATCCGCGGGGGCACGAAGGACATGAAGATCTCCAGGAAGGCACAGATCATCGACGTCCCTTCAGCACCTGTCAGCGCGATTCTACCTGACAATAACAGTATTGTGTGCACCTAGCACCATGCCATACGCATCCGGACATGCTCCGCGCGTGATCGTCCCGTCTGCAGCCACCGTAGAGGGACACGTCCCGTTCGCATACATCGCATCGAAGATCTGCGCCGGTTCAACGACGGCCGACGGCAAGCCATCCGCTGCACTCACCGAGTTTGCTGTGCTGAGCGTCGCGAAGCTCGTGCCGACCACAGACAACAGCCCCGTGCCGAGGTGATATCCCTTTCCCAACGGCATGCGCGACATCTGCACCAGACTCAATATGCCTGCAACCCCCTCCGTAAGCTCCTCGGATGTCCCGAGCGCGGCGCACGACTCACCGCAGCCAATGAGCGACGCAGAAATCATGTACGCCGACGTCGGCCCGTCCAAGTTCAGCGCACTCGCGAAGATGATCGGCGGGGTGATCAGCCCCGCGAGCATCGCCAGTGCGTGCTGCAGCCCGCACGCAATCGCCAACAGCAGCGGCAGCTCCGCGTCGAGCGCATAGAACGGCGGCGCGCGTCGCACACGACTCCGCGTCCACGGAAGGCGAGGAAGACAGAGCCACGCATAGTCATACCCCCCGAGCCACCCGTCGCGCGTCGTGACCTTCTGGCGATAGCGGTGCAGGCGGGCGTTGATGCTGGCAGCGCGGCCGGCCTCAATGCGGGGGTGTGTCGGGTCGGGCGAGGGCCCCGCGCGCGGTTGGACCTTGATGCTCGAGTGGTCAGACATCACCAGCGGTCGTCGACGTGCTCGCAGCCGGGCACGTTAGCAGGAGGGGATATATAGCCCAGGCTGGCAGCTAGCCTGGAGACGAAAATTGGTAGACCAGGGACGGGGCGAGTGTGGAGGACATTCTGGACGGGGCTCGCCACCTACTCCGCGCTGGTGGGAGATAACGCCCGCCACTATCCGCCAATGGCGCCGCGCTACTCGCCTACGACGTCCCCCAGCGCCCGCCTTATCGCGACGCGCCCACGTGAGCTGCGACGCGTCCCGCCTGCGGTGTGATACAGCCGTCAATACAGTACCAATAATACAAGTGGGTAGGCTACATACATCCGCAGACAGTCCAGAGCAGTGGAACACCAGCCACACGCGTCACGCATCCTCGTCCTCCTCGTCCTCCTCTTCCTCGTCCACGTCCATCTCCTCCCCGCCCGACAACGACGTGTCCCGCCCACCGCGCTCCATCGGCTCCGCCACGCTCGCGGGGCTCCCGTTTCGCATGCCGTTTACCACGTCCAGCCGCGTTTTCTGCGGCTCCGGCAAGTGGAAGAAGCGCCGCCGCGCGCCGTTCTCTGGCGGGTGCCCGTGCCCGTGCCCGCAGCCGTAGTCGTAGTACCCGCATCCGCCCTCCTCCAGCCGCGGCACGTCGAAGTACTGCCCGGTGAGCAAGCTCATGCGCGCCTTCCCGCTGCGCACGTGCCGCCGCGACGTCACGGACCTGCCGCGCCGCGAGGCGTCCGAGACCTCGGACATGGCGTCTTCGTCGGACTCGTCCGAGGCCTCTGTCTGCAGCGAGTTCACGAAGCGCATATGCTCTGCGAAAAATGAGCCAGGGGTCACGTAGAGATCAGTGATTTGGCCTTACGCGCCAAGCTCTCGTCAAGGTCATCCGTCTTCTCCTCTCGCGTGAAGCCGAGGTGGGAGCCTAGACTCTGCCGCGGGACGTCGTGGAGGCCTACCGACGGCGCAGGTTGCAGCTCTGATAATTGTTGGAGTACCGTTGACCTACAGCATGCCAGGTAAGCCTGGATGCAGGTCGTAACAGCGGCTTCGGCACTCACCGCACGGCATCCAGCGACCCATCCTTCACATTTAGATCATCCATGTTGTTCTCGACCACCTCCAGCCTGTACCGGGGCCCAAACCACTCGAAGTACTCATTCCACGGCAAGTTCGGGTCGATCTCCTTCTCGATCCCCAGCGCGCACGCGGTCTCGTACGCCCACGTGCGCGCGACGTTCTTGACGGTGTACCCGCCGCCGCCGAGGAGGATGAGCGGGACTCCGCGCTTGCGCATGTACTGCACGCAGCTCGCGTGGCCCTGCATCGTGATGTTGAAGCACCCGAGCTTGTCTCCCGCGAGCGAGTCCGCGCCGCACTGCAGCACGACCGCCGAGGGCTGGTACACCTCCAAGATCTTGTCGATCACCTGTGTAACAGGGGTCAGCGGGGCCGAGGGCGGCACGCCGTGCGACGCACCGGCTCGAAGACACTCTTGAACGACTCGTCCGTGATGCCGTCCTTGAGCGGCACGTTGACGGCGTACCCGCGGCCCCGCCCGCGCCCGCGGTCGTCGAGCGTGCCGGTGCCGGGGAAGTACTCGCCGAACTTGTGGAAGGAGCACGTCATGACGCGGTCGGTGGTGTAGAACGCCTCCTCGACGCCGTCGCCGTGGTGGCAGTCGATGTCGACGTAGAGCACGCGCGGGAAGACGCGCAGCAGCTCGAGGATCGCGAGCACGATGTCGTTGATGTAGCAGAAGCCCGACGCCTCGCGCTTTTTCGCGTGGTGCAGCCCGCCCGCCCAGTTGATCGCGATATCCGCGGAGCCGTTCGTGATGCGCTGCGCCGCGGCTGCAGGAGGTTAGAGGAGGCGAGGGGGCGGAGTGAGGATGCGACGCACCGATGGAGCCCCCGGCGGAGATCGTGCAGAACTCGAAGACACCCTCGAACGCAGGGTTGTCCTCGCCCACCAAGACTGTCGCCGGTTAGTGTCCCTGGCGGAAAGCGGCGCAGAGAGAGAGAGGACGTACAGCGCGTGCCGTTGTATGTGAGCTCCTCCGCGGTTTCGGGCGTCACACGCGAGAGAAAGTGCACGTATTCGTCGGTGTGAAAGCGGGTCATGGACTCTGCGGAGGCGCGTTTCGCTCGCTGGGGTAGGCCGAGTGTTAGTTTAGACCTAGGACAGGGTGTAGCGAGGCGTACAATAACATCCATCTTGTCAAGCATGTTGTACGCAGAGACGAGCTCGTGCGTTATGCGCATGCGCTGCGGTTTCATCGGGTGGCCGAGCCCATAGGTGTACGAGCCCACATCCGCTGCGTGAGGCCGTGTGAGAGATGGCCAACACCCAGATGAGGTGGATTCTATGCTTACAGTCGTAGTAGTAGGCGACCCTGCGCTTCGACATGGAGAGGGACGAGTGGGAGAGGGTCGGGTCGCTGCAGCCCTCAGCCGGCGCTCAGCCGCCCTCGCGTCGCGGGCAAACTTTCGGCGTCTATGTGCACGTGGTTGCGATGGACGATCACGTGGGAGACGCGACTTGGTCTCCCAGCGTCTGTTTGGCACGGATGGTCTTCGTCTTCAGGCTCGGATGCGCTCAGGTTTGCTGTTCTGTTGTCCATGCGGTCAGAAACTGCACGCCTGCATCTGATCCTTTGGCGGACTCCGGGTCGTGTTCTGGCCCCCTCGATGGCGTCACACTGACCCATAGAAGCTCAGGGCCTATGAGCCGCGTCATAGGGCGCAGTTCTGGTATATTCCTCGGTCATATAAATAGTGGACGCTGCATGATAACTCTGCCTGGTGCGCCGTCCAATACATGCTCTCCTTGTGCTCCAGACCGCTACCTCCGCCACAAATCCTGCAGGGACGAGCCGAGACAATCTCACGGACTTCATGCGGAAGATCGGTCTTTTGAATCACACTTTCCCTCCCTGGCTGCTTTTACTATGTTCTATAGCACTGGGAGAGAGAAAGAAGCCTTGCTCTGGTGTCCTGACGATGTGAGTTCCTAATCCGTCGACGGAAAACGTCTCTTGACAGATTCAACGCCAGCGATTCGCTCGCGGCGACGGTCGATTCCCCGATCCGCCAATCCAACGATCCGCCTATAAGAGACCTGTCCTTCCTCCCGGTACTCTTGATTGGTCTCTGCACCGCACTGTTCGGCGATTCAACCGCTGGCTCCGTGTCAGTGATCACCGACATGACAGGGACTGGGCCGGTCAGACGCGGGTCTCACGCTCATCGTCGTCGCGTTGTTCCATTGCGCAATCGCTCCATCTCGATACCGTGGCGATCCAGATAACGGATGGTGGCACGGGCGTGGCCACTTCTCGGACTGATCTCGCGGAGGTCCGAAATGAGCTGGACAGGACGCCGACCGGGCTGATCCAGGTCTTTCCCACCGCCCGATCGAGGAACACCCTAGATTGACGAGCAGCATCACAGCATCGCGGATCTACAGCAGATTTACATACTCTTTTAGCAGAGCTTTGCGCTCGCAAGTTGCCTCTGGAACACCCGGTGAGATTTGTTGCGACTCCTCTGGTCCTAGGCTGAGAGGACAAATGGGCCACCTGAGTTTTTCTGTAGGACCTCCGTTGATATTTATGCCAGTTCAACCGCGGCAGGTAGCTCGGGCAAGTCAGACATCTTGCGAGGTGAGCCGACGTGCATTCGTCATAGACAACTATGTCTGCAGTTCAGTTCCAAGCTGATATCTTGAATGCTCACATATTCATTACGCCTCCTTGGTTTCTCTGGACGTTCCAGAAGCTCAGGGTCTTATGATCTTCGGCTTGGTCATGACGCCCGACGACTTCCTTCATCTCATGGGAAGCTGCCAATTGGGGCGACATATCACAGTACATATGATTGGTTTGCATAGAGGAGGTTCGCACATCACACGTGCCTAATATCCGCACTCTACTTGACTCGTGTTGACAGATTCAGCTCCTGTGATTCGATCGCCCTCACGCTCAAAGTCCCGATCAAGAAGCTCGAAATCGCCGCCGCTCATCTTGTGCGCGTGACAAATCCCTTGTACAGCAATGTGTCCGGCGTCGTGACCGCTGGCTCCGCACATATGGCGGCGTTCATGACAGGCTCCGGCCGCGCGCCATCTCACGCTCGCAGTCGCTGCATCGCGGGAGTGCGCGCCCTCGGTGCCGTATAAGGCCGCATGCTGATGGTGGCGAAGTCGAACGACGTTCTGTCCCACGAAGCCCCGAAATCTGCGAGGGTAAGACACCGAACAGATTGATGGCCGGGATCCAGGTCGGCCGGGGGGGTCGTGGAGGTACGCGGCGTGATCTCGATGCAGAACATGGTTTTGATGACCGGAAACACTGCTTCATTCACGTCTTGACACTGCAGAAACTAGATGTATCTCCTGGTCGAGATTTGGCTGAACACTGCACCATGCTCCCGGTCTGAGAGCATGGGGACGCGATAGTGACCTTGGGTCAATCTCCTCCGTCTTTTATGCCTCCAGACCCATGGCGAGCACCTCTCACATTCCGCGCATTCTTCATAAAGTTGCACTCAGACAATTGCTCGCTTGTGATTCGTCCGTAGTCCAGGAATACGCGCTCAGCATCCATCTCCGGCGGCATCTCCCGTTTCGACCTCTTTCCGTCGGTTTCTTTAAACTGCAATCATTCCGTCTTAAAAGCTTATTCTTGACCAATCGTTGTGGGCGCAAAAGATGTTAGTCCTGCGTGGACGAAGAACCGCACCGTGGCATTTCTCGAGCTTGACGCCGCAGGCCTGGAAGGTGATGGTGGCGAAGTCAGGCGACCGGTCCGAAGAACTACGTATTCGAAGACAACGCGCCGCCAACGTCATGCGCTCTTGCATCCCGCGACCAAATCAACAATCTCTGCATCTGGTCATATGGACTGGTGCTCACGGTGGATTCTCATATTGTGCTTCTGTTCCGCGAAACTAGAAGCATGATAAGGTATCTTCCCACCGTGACGGCGAGCTGCTGCTCAAGAATGCTATTGCGATCTAGCTTGAGGCTAGAACATTGTTCTAGCGGAATCCATTCAGTATTTCATGTGGCTTGGCAAGTGTCACTAATGCTCGAGACTCGCTGCTGATGAAGCTGACACCTATTATTGGCTTATAGCGTCCGCAGTTCCCAAACCTACACGCTCAACGTCCCCAGAGGGACGATGTTGCTCAATGCACCCTGGCCTCACTTCCTTGCAGTGCAATGCGACCTCCACACTTCTCCCCTGCACTGTGCCTAACATGATCTGCGCGGGAGAAGATATAGAGGAGACAATCATATGTTCCTTTGGCGCTCAATGACGCTCCACCGAATCTCATAGATCCCGCCGGTAACGCAAGACCCGATGCAATGATGGCGAAGCAAACAAACGCCGGTCCGAACTCGAAGGGTTGAGAGAACGGGAGTCTTGACGCCAGACTTGCGGACTTTGGATGCTCCCAGCATTTCGAAGACGTATTCTTCCGGGACCTTCCCGCTGTCCGCAAAATGCATAGAATCTTCCGCTGATTTCAGAACCGATTCTTAATCAGAATACTCGCGCTCAAGACGTCATTGCGACCTGGCCATCGAGGCGGCCCTTAAACCGCCTGTCCTGGCCTTTGCACAGGCGACATTAGACATGTATTAGGGTCATGTATCACGCTGACCCTCTCAGGAAAAAGAAACCGGACAGCTCAAACAGACATCGCAATGTCCCCAACTGAACGGATCACGATGGAAAGTGAGGTCATACATGTGCGGACTGTGCGACCCTGCACCCACAAGCGCGTCTAGCGTCCCCCATAACAGCCGAGGTTCCACAACTTTCGGCAATGTTCTTTTTCCCCTCGAAATCATTCGGACAACCGCTCTGGACCCCGGCGTCCAACCGGCGAATTTCGCGTGCGTGTCTCGCGAAGCTAGAAGACCGATTGACCTGCGATCTGCTCCGCCTGGTACGCTAAACTCCCTCGACTCCTCTACCTATGTATCCGCAGCCCGGAGCTGCTAACTCATAATTGCGAAGAGCGCCTCAATCGCCGATGCAGGTTTATGCGGTGCGCAGTAATGAAATCTCGCGCCTGGTAAGTTCGCGACGGAACGCTGATTTTGATCGGTTTCGTAACTTCGTGCATCACCGGTCTTCATCAGTCCTGAGACTGACACAATATGCCGTGCGCACAATCAGAGCATTGCGTGACCAGAGGTGCTGACTGGTGCGCAGGCCAGCGAATCGCGCCGTGTGGTGCTCTGTGGACGAGCTGTGATGATGCTCCATGGTTCGGCAATCGTTCTTCTTTCCACCAGCCGCTGAGGATTCGCGGTGCAAAGGAGAAACACAGTGCTGTACTCCGCATCACCAGAAAGTCCTCCGGGTACGTCGGCATTCAAAACAACGCCGGACGCTCCATCAGACCTCAGATCTATTGCCGGAGGCGTTGTGGCGGCTGTACGTACTTGTGATTTAGGCACTTGCGCTGGAATGATTTCAAGACTGCGCCCAACGCTGCGTTAGGTATGTCTGAGTTCGGCTCGCCCTAACCGTGACAACCAGCGCACGGTTCTCGCGAGTACACCAGACGTCGACGTACGAGGTCCGAGCTCGATCCGACGGCACTTGCGCAAGATAGTCTAACAGGAGATCCCGGACGTGCGTCGAGATGACTGTGGGAACAATCCGCGATGAAAACGGCCAAGTCGCACTCCTCCATCGCAAGCGATCATTGTTCTTCACAGCATCACCAGGCACGCGCCCGGCCATCTTTGCTGGACCATGGTACGAGTCTGCGCGCACTCCGGTACGGGAACTCACGTCCAATAGCCTCCTGACGACAATCTGCCCGCGCGCCAACGCCAGCTCGCTTAAGCGACTGCCTCCAGCTGAGCTGATGGCGCAGTCGCTCTGTGCGCTCGCGGCGGGCGTGCTCCCATGCCACACGCGCGAACGCACCCAATCACGAATACAAGTGGCATTAGTGACAGATGGGGGCACCGGACGCGGGGATCGCGACGCTTCTGCGCACTCGTCGGGCCCAGCAGGAGAATGGCCCGTGTCGTGGCCCCCAGCGCCGCCGCAATTTCATCGCGCGTGCGCCAGGAGATCCAAGACAGGCACAGGTAAGCGTGCGCCGGTGACGTCACGACGCCCATCTCGATGGCCTGGGTCCAGATATGAGCGAGATGGCTGCAAGATGGCAGGGCAGAGGTGGGCCTCCGGTGCGGGACCCGGCCAGGGCTGGGCGGACGTGTCCGCGCAGGTGGCCATATCGAATGCTCGCCCGGCATCGTGTCGTCGCAGACGTTTATGGAATTGGCGCGCGCCGGACATACGGCGGCTGCGCGCCCACGCAGCGCAGGGCCTGCAGGCAGCTGGGGAATCAGAATCCCGAGAAGCCCCGGGGTAGCGTGCGGCGTGGCGTGCCACGACGACGACGAGAAGAGAAGGCGTGCGGGCGTTGTGCGGTGCGCTGCGAGAGACGACACGGCTGCGAACGTGGTGCGGCTGCCATCACGGTGCGGGCAGGATCAGTGATGTGTCAGTGAGCGAACGAGCTATCACTCCTGCGAAGAGGGGGCGCAAAGGTATGTCTCGGCTGATGCGGCGGGCGTGCGGCGGCGCACGCATGGGCTCTTTGCTGCGTACTTAGTTGGCGACATCCAAAGCGTGCAATCGCGCAAGGGAATTAATGATTATCACTGCAGACCCTCGCAGACCCTTGGTCAGATTGCGCGAAATCATAATCTTGCAGCGAGGTGATACCCGCCCGAGATAGCAGCCAGAGCGACGGTAAGACATCATAAACGAATAGAAGGACGTCGCTGCTTCGACAGCGACGGTCATTTGCAGATGTAGAGCCCCAGGCTTACCGAAACTCTTCAAATACGTGCGCACCGGCTCTGGACACGGCACGATGGCGCAGCGGCAGAAGCTGCCGGATGTGAGAACGGTGCATATTCTTAGCGGGGGCGGCCGCTGAGCTAGAAGGACGCCGACGAGCAAGGAGATGAGATGATGATGCGAGCCCGGGCCCACGGTCACGCCCCGCGGCAGTGCCACTGATACACCCATTGGAAGCGGCCGTGGCTCTAGACAGGCAAAGTGCGAGGTGGCTGGGCGCCGGAGAGCCAGACGCAAACGCAAGGCGTCATGGCGTACGCCGCGCGCCCCGGTCGCGCAAGTTCTTCTGTTGTCCCCAGCGGGTGTAGGAGTTGGTAGACGCGCCGAGGACCAGAGGGTGCGGCTCTCGCCGTCGCCGCCGCCGCGACCAGTTGTCGAACGCACTGGGATGACAGACCGGGGATCTTGGGAGAGTGATCGACAGGAGCCTGGAAAATGGAACGAGGCAGAAGCCGGTGGATGCACTGCGCTCTAGATGCCGGCAACCAAATTTCAGGCGGCCGCACCGACTTTGGACAGCGGCGTATTGTATCATTGGTTTTTGTGTCTGCATCTGTCTGAGGATAGTTGGCGGACTTTGCACGGAGAGCCCTGAGGTTGTAGAAGGACAGATGTCGCCCGGTATCCACCTGCGGTGATTGTTGCAGAGCGAGATGTAGCCAGAGAGCGGGCGCGACGTCACCGGTGGGCTGCATCGCTGCGAGTAGGGTCGACAGGCCAGCTTTGTGCCGCTGGGGAATATGAATATGGGGATCATGAAGTGGCTTACCGGGGAAGGAGCCATGCATCACGAAGCGCAGTCAATGTCCGCCCAGGCTGCCCGTAGAGATCCCCTTGCATGGGACGTTTCTGCATCACAGACCCCGCATTGCTTGCATCTCGCCAGGCACAGGGTATGCAGGAGGGGATGTTTGCGCTCGGGCCGTCTCCCGCGACACATACCATATGGGCCGCGCAGATCATTACCTCGTTCTCGCCAGGCACGGACGGCGCGTCCCGTTCCCATGCCCTGCAGGAATTCGACACGAATTCTTGATCATGGCCCCCGCCGCCGACCGCATGGTGTGTCAGCTGATGGGAGCGTGGTGCAGAAGACGGCCGTCGTTGTCGTCGTTGTCAGCGCGCGCGGCGGCGGGCCGCTGGCACTACCGGGCCTCCATCCGCGGTGTGCGGGGAGGGAGGGTGCGATGCGAGAGCTCTGTGGAGTCGAGGGTGACGGGGCCCGTGCTCGCTGGTTTGAGGGACTTGGAGATGCCCGATCGCATCCGTGATGTGCCGTCCGCGCTCTACTTGACTCGCCGGAGCTTCCGTGCATTGTGTCGCGCGCCGTCGTGAGGCCCAAACGGGGTGCAAGTGCGTACGGCTTTCTTTGCGCAGTCTCGAAGCCTCTGCCGGGCTCCCACTCGCGCAGAGGCGACACCGGTGACGTCTTATTCTGCCGGAGAACGCATCGGAGGGCCCTGCAGGGACCCGTGAGTGTGTGCGAGTCGCAGTGCAAGAGATCTCCTCGAACTCTAATCGGCGGCGAGCAGGGTTGGATGCCGGCGGCTGGGGGCTGGGAGAGGCCCGTCCGAATGCGGCTAGCGCGCTGCCTGGCGGGCGTCGGAGGGCGGCTGCTGGGCAGACGGGTGATTGGGCGACGGCTTGCCGTGCTGATGCGATCGCCGCTCGCCCAGTCCGCTGCAGGAGCGGCGGGTTGGGGAGGACGAGCAGGCGGTGTGCAGCCGTGCCCTGGAGCTTGGAGGCTCGCGGGGGAAGCGCGCTGTGACATTGCTTGTCATTTTGCCTTGTGACGCGGGCCTGGGCCACGCGCGATGCCGAGAGGAATGCAGCGGGTGCACGACGCATCCCAATTGTTGGCGCGGCGCATCCCCATTGTCAGCGCAGCGTAGGGATAGAGGCATCGCGTTCCCAGTGGCATGGACAGACCCGGGGGCCGTGCTCCGATGGGCCGCAGGACGAGGGTCCGCGCAGCCAATGGGTGCCAAGGGTGCCCAGCCAATCACCGCCAGAGGAGGCTGCTGGTGTGCTCTGCGTGCAGATGTCATCAGCACTGAAACCGTCACGACGGGCGTCTCTCTGGCAGATAACGACCATGTCCAGATCGGGAAGGACGCATCCAGCCAGCAGGCCGCGGATGTATTTCGTCAACGCCAGTCGCCGCCTCAAAGTTGCTCTCCAGCTGCCTTGCAGCTACAGCTGCTCCTCGTCCTCGACCCTGGCCCGACCCTGGCACGGCACCGATTTGGGAGGTCTCCCCCACCGGCGCAGCGCAGCGACATGCGCAGATGCAGCGGGGGATGGCAGCTACGGGCCAGACTTCCGCGGCTGGCCAGATCGGGACGAGACGCCCATGCCGCCACTGGCTGTGTCGAGGTTCGCGTCCAACCCTTTTATAGTCCGAGTATGAGCAACCCTCCTTCTCCTCGTCCCTCCCCTCCGCATGTTTTTTGAAAAGTCCCTCCTCCTCGACCTCCCTCCCATGTCGCGCGACTCTCCCTCCAAGCGCGACCTCGCACACGGCCCCCTTCGCTACTATGCAGGGCCAGACGTCCCCGTCCTCCCCCCGCCCATCCCGCACCTTCACCCGAGTGGTCTTCCCCCCGTCAACCCTGCCCACATCCCTGCCTCGCCCCCTTCCCCCCCGCCGCCTGGCCAGAACAAGAAGAAGTATGTCTGCCAGCTGTGCAAGCGTGCCTTCACCACCAGCGGGCACCTCTCCCGCCACACTAAAACACACACTGGCGAGCGCCCCCACCCGTGCCCCTTCCCTGGCTGCGAGGCCCGCTGCTCCAGGGCCGATAATCTCCAGCAACAGTGAGTCCTCTCCTCCTCCCCCGCCGTCCGCTATCGTCGCGCCATCGTACGTACCCCCGTGTGCGCGACTCCACAAACACCGCATCTTCCTGCGCGCTCGCACGGCGTCTCCGCCGCGTACGTACTGATGCCCCGTGACACGCCCCCCGCTCTGTCCCCGTTGCCTAGCGTCCTCCCGAGCAGTAACTAACGTCTTCGCCGGCAGCTACCGCGTCCATCTCTCCCCGGGCTCACGCCGCAGCTCCGCCTCTGCGACGCGTGCCGCCATGAACCGCGCCATGTCTACCTCTTCTGATGTCTCCACCCCGGGCGCAGCGGTCAAGTCCTCTACGCGCAAGCCGGCACGCCGCCGCGGCCACAGCAGCCCCGAGCCGTCCCCGTCCCCCTCCTCGTCCGCGTCCCCCCCCGACGACAGCGACTTCCCCGAGCCCCCAGACACGCCGCCCCCGCTCGTGCAGGCGCCCCCACACGTCCTCGCGCGCAGCAATAGCACCGCGAGCGCGAGCAGCATCCTCCTCTCGGGCCCGGGCTCCTCCGCGAGCTCCCGCGGATCCAGCGCGGGCGGCTCCCCGCCCGAGCTGTCCTTTGGCTCCCCGCAGTTCTTCTCCCCCGCCTCCGCGGGCGGGCTCTCGTCCCCCGAGCTCGCGTACGCCTCGAGCAGCTACGCGTCCTCGTCCTACTCCAGCTCGACCAGCAGCCTCGCGTCCTCGGCCGTCACCGCGCAGGCGCAGCACCACGGCGCGTGGGACTACCGCAACTCCTCGCGCACGCACTCGGGCTACCCGGACTCGCCGCCCTCGCCCGCCACCGGTTACGCTGGGTACGACCTCCCGCTCAGCGCATATGGCGAGCCGTCCGCCGCCTCGGGCACGTCGCGGCTATCCATTGCCCACCTCTCGCAGTCGTCGTCTGCGGGAGACCCGCTCTCCCCGCGGGGGAGCGTCACGCTCCAGCACGCGTACGTCGGCGGCCAGAGCAGTTACCCCGGCTCGCCGTTCGACCTCTCCCCGCCCCCACTCCAGCACGCGTACGCGCAGCAGCAGCAGCAACAGCAACAGCAGCAGCAGCAGCACTACGGCCGCTACCCCAGCCCGCCTCCCGTCCTCGCGCCGATCCAGGGCTCCGCCGGTGCGTACACGGGCATGCACCCGGGCCACGCGGGCCATCCGGCGAACGCGGGATACCTCGGCGCGTACGCCGGCGCAGGGCTCGGCGGCGAGAGCTGGCGGATGGAGGACTTCAGGGGGCGGGGGCTCGTACAGTGAGCGGCGGGCCAGTCCCGGATGCCTGCTCTCGACCCGACCCGACTCTGACTCCCGGCCCCGTTCTGGATCCCCCCTCGCGTGCACCTGCCGCGCAGTGTAATGCGCAACAAACTACTGGAATCGTAATCTGCTCCTAGTCTCTAGTCTCTAGTCTCTATCCTCTAGCCCGCTCTAGTATGTCGTATCGTCTGCTGGCTCGATCGCTGTCCGTGTTGTATGATAGGCGTCTGGCTGTGCTTTTTATTCTCGCTACCTACATGCGCCGCGCACACGCGGCGCGCTACTGCTTACGGTGCGGAGGGGTGCCCAGGCCCCGCCGCACATGCTGCTGTACGCTGGGATTGTACATAGATTAGATAGATAAGACGTAACGTATTTGGTGTTGTGCAATGGAAGGTGTTGGATGTACTGTGCAATGGACGGCGTGTTGGATGTGCTGCGCGCTGTGGCGTGGCTCTGAACAGGACTTCCGGCTGACTGCCGAGTGCGTCCCATCTTCCGCCGGACGCGAATGCGCGCTCTCAGCTCGATGATCGTGGCACCGGCCGCGAGATGATCAGAGGACCGGCGGCTCGTCTGCAGAGCCGGGGGACGTGCCTGATCGTCTGCGCGCGCGGGCGGGGCGCTGGATCATGGGGCGTAGAACGAAACGGGCCCTGGAAGCTCGAGGCCGCACACCGCGCGCGCCTGCGACGAGCGCGGGCGGAGGCGGCAGCGGACGCAGGAGCCCTTCTGCTGTTCCCAAGTACATAGGATCGGCAGGGGCGGGCGCGTCGCTGTGCGTGATAAGCATCGGCGGGGTGCTGCGAGAAGGGGGGCGCGAGCCCTGTGTGGGTCCGCCGCGCGCCTTGCGCTTCCCGTCCCAGGCGAGCAGGCGGCTGTGTTGTGGGGCGACGCGGGACGGCCTTCGCGGCTTCGTTCATCTCCGCGGGCGTGGGCGGCGTGCGGCAGGACGGGGGCTTCTGCGGGTCCGGCACAGCAAGGGCGGGGGCGTGGGCGTGGAAGCGGGTGCGGCTTACCCTGGCGGACGGCGCGACGCGGAGTGGTAGCTCGCGCCGCCGCCGCGCCGTCTCGAGAGCCCGGTCGGGTGCGGTGCTGTCGTGGCCATGGGCAACGTCGGGCGGCGGACGGGAGGTGGCGAGAGCGTGATATTGCGTCGCCGCGTACGCGCCGGCGGCGGCACGCGACGTGCTCCTTCGTCTCTCGCGCTTCGTCCCACTCCTCCGCTGCTCTGGCGTGCTCGCGACGCCCTGTCATACACTACTAGGATCTGTTGAGCCCCACTTGTATCGAGGAGACTCTGCCTGGATCACGCTGAAGTCTGAGGTAGAGGTCTCTGAAGGGCGCTGTATCCGATGCCGAGTGATCTCGACAGGTGAGTAGTGCTCTCGCTCGTAGTCCCTCTCTCGTGAGCCGTCACAGAGGCTCACTTGGATCCTGTCGCTGCGACGAGCTCACTATATGCGCACTTTGTTCTGTTCTTGGTGCTCTTGCTTGGCCCTTCATTCGCCCGACCGCTCGTCGTCACACCACTGTGCGCCCGCTCCTGGCGGCTCCTCACATCTATCGCCTCATAAAGGCAGATCGAGCAACTACTGCGGTGCGAGCCCGTCTCCGAAGAGCAGGTCAAGAGACTCTGCATCAAGGCCCGCGAGATTCTGATCGAAGAGGCGAATGTGCAGGTCGTCGACTCGCCTGTAACAGTACGCCGCACACGTTCGCATCTTACGACTCATTAATTGACTTGCTTAACCGCTGCCTCCGCACGCAGATATGCGGTGACATCCACGGACAGTTTTGGGACATGATGGAGCTGTTCAAGGTCGGCGGACCATGTCCGGACACAAACTATCTCTTCATGGGTGCGTCACGCGCGCACTCGCCTGCCGTCGCTGTCGTGCCGGCACTTACCCCGCGCGCCCGCAGGCGACTTTGTCGACCGCGGCTTCTACAGCGTGGAGACGTTCCTGCTTCTGCTCGCGCTCAAGGTGCGCTACCCGGAGCGCATCACGCTCATCCGCGGGAACCACGAGTCGCGCCAGATCACGCAGGTGTACGGCTTCTACGACGAGTGCCAGCGCAAGTACGGCTCGAGCAACGTCTGGCGCTGGTGCTGCGAGGTCTTCGACTACCTCGCCCTCGGCGCCATCGTCGACGGCCGCGTCTTCTGCGTCCACGGCGGCCTCAGCCCGAATCTGCAGGGCATCGACCAGGTGCGCCCCGTCTCGCTGGCGCCTCCATCGCGCGTCCCCGCGCACCAGGGGCTAACCCGCCGGACAGATCCGCGCCATCGATCGCAAGCAGGAGGTCCCGCACGACGGGCCCATGTGCGATCTGCTCTGGTCGGACCCGGACGGTGTGCCTTGCCCCTCGCGCCCGCCCGCACGCGCTGACAGCCCGCCGGGACGGCGTTCACAGATATCAGCGGCTGGGGCCTCTCCCCGCGCGGCGCCGGCTTCCTCTTCGGCGCGGACATCGCCAAGGCGTTCGCGCACCACAACGCGATCGACCTGATCGCGCGCGCGCACCAGCTTGCGATGGAGGGCTACAAGCTCATGTTCGACCGCACGATCGTCACCGTCTGGAGCGCGCCGAACTACTGCTACCGGTGCGTCCTGCTTCCATGCCTGCGCTCGATTCCCCTCCTCGCACGCGGCTAACTCCTTCGCCTCCGCCCGCGCGCCCGTCACTGACCCATTGATTTCTCGACACAGCTGCGGGAACGTCGCGTCCATACTCGAGCTAGACGAGCATCTAGCGCAGGAATACAAGGTGTTTTCACATGCGCCGTCGGTACGTCCCGCCAGTGCGGTGTCCCCCAAAATCGTGCCTGGCACGCCGTCATGGCCATCGCGATTTACATGCTCGCGTTCCCATGTCGCCCCGCCATCTTTGCACCCGGTACCCTTTTGTGCACCCGGCATCTGTCGCTGACCATGCTTCTCTCTCGCAGGACGTGCGATCAATACCTGCCAAACGCCCTCCGGCGGACTATTTCCTGTAATAAAAAGGATAAGCGCGGATGGGGGACAGATCACAGCCGGTGCGTGTCCGGAACGCAGGATGGGTGCCTGACACTGGCAGAGCGCAGGGCCGACGGGCGCGTGTCCAGATGCAGCATTGCGATGCTTACTTGTATTGTACGGGTCTGTAGCACTACAACTTGTTATCACTATGACAGGACAGTGTGGATGACACGCACGGCTCTAGGATGCCGGCGATGCAGGGCTACAGCGATGGTATGGATGTACGGAACGAGGATGCGCGTCATGAATGCAGGCAATGTGAGAATGAAGCTGAAAACGATATGAAAACATCCAGACATGAATCCATTAGTCGCTACGCAGTCCTCGTAGATAGCATGCACAGGGCCGGACGGCAGCCAGTCTAGGTCTTCGTCTTGCTCGTGGTCTTGCTGAATAGTTTGGCCTTCTCCAGGGCGTTGTAACCTGTACAGCGCATCCGCATCAGTTTCACAGCCCACTATATCAGCGCTGCGCTGATGACGCACTGTTCTTGGCCAAAAGCTTCTTGTAGTCGACGATCGAAATGCCCTCCTTGGTCAAGTTCTTGATCTTGCGGTTCTTGACCTCCCACAGCTCCTCGGCAACCTGCGAAATGAGACCTGCGTACACTCGTCAGCATGCGCCGATACGTGCGTGGAGGCCTGGACTTACGGAAGTCGTGCGACACGATAACCACACCGCCCGCATACTCCTTGATCGCCTTTGCGAGCGCATCGATCGACTCCATGTCCAAGTGGTTCGTTGGCTCGTCCAGCAAGAGGATGTGCGGGTGCTCCATCGCGAGCTGTGCAAAGACGACCCTGTGCGCCGAGAGGATGACGTCAGCAAGCGAGTCAAACACTACGCGTACGGTCGAGCGAGGACGTCGACGCACCGGTTCCGCAGACCATCGGATAGCTGCTTGATGGGCGATGTCTGATGCGAGCCGGAGAGACCGAAGCGGCCCAGCTGTGCCCGCCAGGCCTAGATGAAATGGAGGTTAGCGATATTCGGTTCCTAACACAAGCGGCGAGGGTCGCGGCGTACCTGGATGTCCTTCTCAGGGTACTTCTCCTGGTAGAGCGACTGGAAGTGCTCGATGGGGGCCTTGTTGTACGGGAGCTGGTCGGCGGAATGCTGCGAATACTTTGCGAGCTTGAGGCCGACGTGCCGCGAGACGGTGCCCTCGGTCGGCTGCAGCGCGCCGGTGATCAGGTTCAGGAGCGTCGACTTGCCGGTACCGTTCTGGCCGACGATCGCGACCCGGGAGTCCATGCTGGCGGTTATCAAATCCATTAGCGAGCGTGCCAGATCCCTGATGACGACAATGACGCACTCGATACCGAAGGAGAGGCCCTGGTACAAGTAGTCCTCCTTCTTGCCTGAGTAGGAGAACGCAACCTCGTCGAACGCGAGGATCGGCGGGGGCAGCTTGTGCACGTCCTCGAAGTTGAAGCGCAGCGGCCGGGGCGTCTCAACCTTCTCGATCAGGCCCGCCGCCTCCATCTTGTCAATGATCTTCTGCTTCGACTTGGCCTGCTTGACCAGGTTGGCGTAGGTACCAGCCGATGCGATGAACCTGGGCGAATGTGAGCGAGCCGACCGGAGAAGTGATGCCAAGAACTCACTTCTTGATGTGCGCAATTTCATCTTGCTGCTTCTGGTACGCCTTCATTTGGTTGACCTCGTTCTCGGACTTTGTCCGGACGTAGGTCGAGTAATTACCACCATAGTACACGAGTTTTTTCTTCATGGTCAGATCCATGATGTTCGTACATACGGAATCCATGAAGTCCTGCGAGTGCGACGTGATGACGAGAATATGGTTGTACATCGAGAGGTACGCCTCCAGCCAGACGACAGCCTCGAGATCCAAGTGGTTCGTCGGCTCGTCGAGCAGCAGCAAGTGCGGCTTGACGAACAGCGCGCGCGCGAGCGCGACACGCATGCGCCAACCACCGGACATGTCCTTGGTCGGTTTCCGCATCATCTGCTGGCTGAAGCCGAGACCGTGGAGGATGGAGCCTGCCTTGGCCTCGAAAGTGCTCGGGTCCATCTCCTCGAGCTCCTCGTACGTCGCATCGAGTGCGGCCTCGTCGATATCGTCCGCAACAGAGAGGTCCTCGATGCGCTGCTCGAGCTTCGCGACCTTCTCCTTCGCGGACGCGACGATGTAGTCGACGGCGTTCACCTCGGAGGGCTCCGCCTCGCCGCTGACGAGGTAGATGTCAATGTGCTCGGGGATGTCAATGTCGCGGTCCGCGATAGACTGCAGGAAGGTCGACTGCGGGCGTTCGGTCAGCCGGCGGACGGTGCGGGGAGAATGGAAGACGTACCTTTCCAGAGCCGTTTTCTCCGAGCAGACCGTACCGTTGGCCGTAGTTCAGTGACACCTCGGCGCCCTCAATGAGCAGTCGTCCGTGGAAGGATAGTGTGTACTGGTCGATCTTGATATCACGTCCCTTGGGGTCCGAAACGAGCACGCCGGCCGCACTCCTGCAGTCCTCACAAGATGAGTATTCATTCCCCTGGGATCCAGAAAGGCTATGTGCTCACCGATCCGTGGCAATCTGCAGCTTGGCCATGGATGTGAGGTCCTCGGAACTCGTCGCAGCAGACATGCTCGTCAGCGGAGTGTTGGTCGAGCTGCCATTGGCAGAGCCGGCGGGGGTGGTGGTGGAGGAGGCATCGGTCGCGCCCTTGCTCTTAGCGGACTGCTTTGCGGCCTTTTCGGCGAGACGCTTTTGCTTGGATGCAGAGGGGGCCATTGCAGTCTATTCTAGTGGATGATGAAGGAGACGGGACGAGGAAGAGGTGCGTGCAACACGCGGGGCAGCGAGCACATCGATCTCGGGTGGCGCACCGCTCTCAAATTTCCGCTTAGCTGAGACGCCTATATATGGCAACTCTCCGGGAACATTTTGGCCCTACGTCAGACGAGTCACTCGGGCACTCCTCTCATTCACACATGTCGAGATACCGTCAAAGCCATATGCCTGCATTAAACTTGTCGAGTAGTACAACACAATCTAGTGCTCATATAGCCAGCTGACCGACAGAGGAGAGTAATGAAAACCACAGAAGAAATCCCTCCGACCCGAAACTGCATCAGCTCCCAATCGACTCCCACCCTCTCTGAAGCCGTTGGTCCAAGCGTGCGGGGCTTCTTGTTGTGCATTGCAGCCCGGATCTTCTTGAACACTCCTGCGATCCCACTCCCTTCCTCATCACGAACAGCTGACGACGAAACTCGCTGGAAGCGCTTAGAAGAGACGGATGGGCTTGCCCATCGTCGACTTGATGTGCAGCGACTTGACGTTCTGCCAGTTCTTCTTGAGCAGAGAGACCAAGAAGTTGATGCCTGTACGCAACACATCAGCTCAAACTCCACTAATAGGGATAAGACGGGACAACGCACTCAGCATGACGTTGCCAAGAACCTGGTCATCCGTCATCTCGACGTGGCCGACGGCGACACCCAAGCAGAGAACCTTCTTGAGCTGGAACTTGATGGTCGAACGGACCTCAGTGAGCTTGCTGTTGAGGTCCTCACCATGGGACACAGGGGTCGGGAACTTGCCGGCCTTGGAGAGACCGGGACCGAGCAGACGAGGAATCTGCTTAATGAGGGTCTCGGAGGCCAGGAAGGCGTCGTACTTCTTTGCAAGCTTCTTGACGAGCTTCTTGTTCTTGTTGAGCCTGGGGAGCCACACCACATGAGAACTGCCGCAGAGGGCAGCAAATAGCTGATACGCACTTCTTCAAGTCATCAACAGACATGTACTCGAGGTCGATCTGCTTGGCACGGTCGATATCGGCCGCATCGGCGAGAATGCAGATGGACATGCGGGGACGGGGCACATTGGGGAGCCTGTCGCACAAGCGCACATGTCAGCCACACTCCTCCAAACCCGAGCAGAAATGCACACTTGACGGTACCCGAGAAACGCTTGTCGCGCTGCGGGTCGTAGTTCTTGAGACCAATCTGGAGCTCGATGGTCTCGACGAAGTTGCGCTTGCGCTCCCCCTGAGAATCGGCGAGGAGTTCCTTAATGGAGCCCCGCACGCTTGACACTGAGAGCTTGCTTCCGCTGCACCACACGCATTCGTATCAGCACCCATTTGCAGGAATTCGAGCTCGCGAGACGGACCTCATGCTTTTAGGTGGGTCGGGAGGGCTGTGGAAGGGTTAGTGGCGACTTGCGTCGTTGGACTCGATTGTTCAATCCTTGCGGCTCAGTGTGGCGCCATGCCGAACCATGCCGAGCTGGTACTGTACAGCGTAACATCGTCATGGTCACATGGGTCTGTCACGGCGCCTCCAGGCGCCTATCGCTGCTTGGCGCTCGCTATCGTGCGATGTGCGTCCGGGCTCATGGCTTTCGTACGTATACGTATACTAAGCATTCTCGGGCTATTGGCGAACACAAAGGCTGCTGCATCTCCCATCTGCAGTGGTTCTGAAAATCGGCGATCGGCGACAAAACTCGTGTTCATGCTATTTCGAAATGTTCTGAAATGATACCTGGCACTGAAATGGATAACGTTTACCGCGCTATCGCGACGGACATGCTGAAATGGCTAATACTGGGGCTGCGCGAAGCGATCTCTGTCTGCGAAAGCTGTCCACATGTATCTCTGAGCCTGTACAAGCTGCGAATCTGTTCAGTGCTGTCAGTTTTTTAGATGCAGCAGGTGCCAGCGACTTGGTGTTTCTTCTTTCTATTGTCGCAGCTATCTTCCTACAATAATGTTGATACGTAGATGGTGCATCTTGAAGACTAGGCAAGGCATATCGTACCACCAATAGCGGCGTCGCGAATCTCACCTCGAAAAGTGCACTCGCTGCTGCGGCCTGCCAAATTGTTTCGTTCAGTATCACCCATTTCTCACAGGCCCTTCGTGAAGACTGTGGATCCTAATGGCACTCAGCTTGCTCCGAATTCGCTAAGGTATGCCGTCGACGGCGACAGAATAAGGGATGCTGGTCTCTTGTTCAAATGGCAGTCCTTTGAATGTCAAAGTCGCAGATGATCCGCGGTACACCCCGTATAGAAAGCGATGAACGCTGCAAACTTTACAAAGATGTGAGATGGAAGGCATGAGTAGTACGCCACCGACTCTGTTCAATATGTTACAGCAAAATTTCATTCGGAACGACACCAGGGTAGTGCGAACAGATAGCACGAACAGACAAATCATGTCCGATAGCCGGAGTATCGCCGCGAAAACATTGCAGAAACATTGCAGGTTTCACCCCTGTGAGGAAACCAAGAGTCGTTCAGGGACGCAGGCCGCTGAGCTGCTGCTCCCGCAAGTGAGCTAAGCAGATTGTGATCACTTGCTCATCATAACTGCATGGGCGGGACATAATGTCATGAGCCTGCACAACGAAATGCCTCATACGAGGGTAGAAAGACACTTACAACCTGTCTGGACCGTCACTCTCCTCCTGTGCTGCGCACCGCGCCATGAGCATGTCGACAATGATGCGCCCAATCTCGTCATCGCGCATCACGTACGCATATCTCAGAACCTCGCTTTGCAAAACGTCGTACTCCATAATGGGCACACCCGACACGTCATTGTAATCCAAGTGCCAGCTCGTCGCGGCAACCGAGTCTTGCGACACCGGTGCAGACGCGGGGCTCGCCCTTTCAGGCCAGTCGACCCCCGCAAGGTCGAGCGGGATGGCCCAGCTGTCGGCGTCGCTGATCGAGCGCGGGCCCAGGCGGAAGGCGTGGCGATGGTTGTGGCGGAGAAAGAAGGGCAGAGAGTGCATCTTCCAGCCGCGCGCCTCGTACTTGGCAAGTGCAACATCCTGCTGCGGACCCTCGGGCCGGCATACGAGCGAGCAGCGGTCTTCGAACGTGGCCCGCGGGTAGAGGGAGTATGCTTTGTCGTATGCAATTACGTTCATGACACACGCTGAGGGTGCAGTTGTCAACCCCATTCCGAGTGCTGTGAAGCTCACGGAAAGATACACGGGAGAGCAACGTACTAGAGTGGAATCCAAGGACTACCTCCATGGGTGCGCGGGCGGCAATGATCATCTGCACCTTCAAATCCTCCCGTCCAGGGGCTGCTGAAGGTTTCCTGAAGGTGAGGACAGAGGCAACGCCGCGCATCGTATACCCTCCCGAACGCGTCAGAAGTTTCGGATCTGAGACCGCAATGTTGAAGTTGGGGTTTTGGTTTGAGTTGGGCTCAAATTTGTATCCAGCTGCAAGCAGGAATGCGCCGACCTCATAACGCGCACGCATGTATACATACAGATCGAGGTCTGCTTCGGGGTAATGATCCCTGTCGAAGAACTGCAGCGCGGCGGAGCCGGAGATGAGCGTGCCCGTCCGCGCTTGGATGGAGCGAAAAGCGAGCGGGTCGGGGAAGAAGCGCAGGAGGAGGGCCTCGACGCTGAAGGCGTGGCTGACATAGGAGCACACTATGTCGTGAGCTGCCCGGCACGTCCGTGCAAGACAATAGAGAGAGCGCGCAGTTGAAAAGGCGAGGATTACAAAGACAACATCGGCGACACCGAGCAGTCTGTCCGCAAAGACGTTCGTGTTATCGACGGGGTTCGGTTGGGAGCCTGCCTCGTCAGGTAGCGCATCTTGTTCCGCGGAAGCTGGTGTCGCTACGGATGGTGAAGCAACGCGGGTTGCGCTACCCGAGTCAAAATGGTGCAAAGAGGTCGGAGGAGAGGATGAAACGTCGGATGGCATCCTAGGGCAGTCGAGGATGCGGAGGCTGCAAGTGACGCGTGGCAGGCTATCATTCGACACGACCTGTCACGATCTCGTGATCGTTAGAGCCCCGCGTACGCGTCGCCTCCCTCATTCCTTCTCAAATGTGTAGTGGTCTCTCCAGTCATGTCAAACAAGAGAAAGCTCTCCTCGCTTCTGAGCCTGGAGCAGGCCGACGTTGCATGCCGGGGCATTCCTCCGTTGGAGAAGCCGGCTCAGAAGATACGTCGGATGGACAAAGGCAATGATGACGAAGCAAGGTGTGACTGCACGATTCGATCACACACATCGAGCTAAGTTCTCGGGACCACAGTCTTTCGGATTTGTTAGACTTTAGCCAGCTCTCATCCACCACAGCAATTCACGATCGCTTCGAAGAGATCGCTTCGACGCTCCTGCTAGACTTCCGAATTGTCATCGACACACCCGGCAAGCGTCATGAGTACGAGATCCTTGAGCTCGAGTTCTATTTGCGCAAGCCAGGCTGTCACGAGGACCCGTTCACGCATGCCAGTGAAGAGCAGAGGCGCTCTGGCCAGTGGTAAGCTTTCCATCCAGAGACAAATGGCTCGCGGAGCCGCTCACCACAACTATCTAGGTACTTCCATGCTGTTCCTCGCAGGGCAGGGAAGGCATCTCCCGCGACTGCAGCCGGTGGCTATAGAGGAGGCTCACGGAAGGGTGTCGATCTGACGCTCGGCAGCTCTTCCGCCGTTGTTTCCCGTCACTTCGCTACAGCTACCTCCGAGCCTGCGAATTTCGATTCACACCCCGGACTTCGTGGCGGCGTTCTTCTACGCACTGTTCGTCGTGTGTCTGATGCAAAGGTGATATCTGGGCCGTCGCTGCTCGTGGACGAAGTTCTGCGCGCAAGCGGTGCGTCGACGATCTCAGAGCTCGTGCGAACGATGTGGAACGGCGATATCTCTGCGTTCAGCGGCCGCTCTCCGGACAGGACTTCCCAGAAGAGAGCGACAATGTTCCTCGAGTACGCACTGCGAGACAGGAATACGACTGCTCCCCGTGTCTTTAGCTCACCTCGGATCGGCCTGGACCTCTCGCATTCAGAGATTCCTCCCGACAGCCTGGACCATCCACGCATCCAGTTTATCAATCGACCTTACCGGTACTTCACACACCCGCACCTGCTTACCGCCAATGGCCGCGGCCATACATTCCTGGGAGTCTATAACGCACTCAGAGACGGATCAACGAGCGGCTATGATATTTGCGAAGAGACTGCGAAGATTACCGGACTGAAGCTTTCCACAGTGGAGAAGTACTCACGAGATGTTAATGCCGGGCTGGAACATGGGGCGCTGGCGTCCTTTATAGGAAAGGCAGGCAAGGGTGCAGGGGCGACGCCATCGACGTTTCTGCGTATGATGGGCACGCTCGAACGGGTCGGCGCTGACTCGCTATTCCAAAATCCTTGAGAACACTATCGAGACCCATGTTATGTATGTCCCGTTGTGTACCGTTTCTCATATAATACCGAAACAGATACAGTAAGGTTTACATCTATTATATTGATAATTGACGGAATTAATTTCTCATAGCCTGCGCCTCCTGTTTCTCATCGTAACTCGTCGTCTCGCTACTGCCAATATTGCGTATGGGCCCAGTGAACCATTTGTGTGCTGACAGTATCCACGACGATGAGGCGAAGATAAAAACAGCCATCACAATCACGACGGCATAATCTGGCCAACAGTCAATTATTGTGTTTGGGTATATGGGAAGGTGACGTACTCATTGTATCAGCAGTCGCTGAACTACTGGAGGGGAATAGCAGAAGGATGACAATGAACGCCACCCATGCGCATGCAACGATCCCGATTGGCATGTACCAGCGTCCAAGCGTGAACGGTCCGGGGACCAGCTTATCCCTGCCAGACGTAATGCGGAGGAAGATCGGAGTGACATATGAGGTGTACAGCCCGATAACCGCCGCCCTAGAAACTCGCTCAGCCAGGCACGCGAATACTGTCATGAAGGGCTACATACCCGGCGAGAGACGACAACGCGGCTTCAGAGAAGCCAAGCAAGCCACAAATGCCTGCGAGGACCATCACGAGCCACACGGCATTTACCGGTGTCTGTGTATGCCTATTCATTTGCTTCCACCAGCGCGAGCCAGGGAGGGCCCGGTCTCGTGCGAAAGCGAAGACAACCCGAGACGCATCCACACCCTGTGCAGCACCCGTAACATACTGCAAGACGATCAGTCAATCTTCACGTCCCTCCAGCACGGTCACCAAGCACGGTATGTGAGTGCGCACCTGCACCACGATGATGAGGCTCCAGATCGCAAGCATGCCATGCTTGCCCATGACATTGAAGAACAACTGGCCCATCGGCAGCGGCAACGTCGATGTGAGAAGGTCGGGCACGGACGCGGTGGCGAAGGAGGCAGCGATGAGGATGAGCCATCCCAGCGATGCCGTTGCGCTGACGCCGATGAGGATGGCGATGGGAGCTGCCCGCGCCGCGCCAGCGGTCTCTTCGGATATGTGCGCAGCGGAGTCATCTGTGATCTTCGATCAAGAAAACGTCCGCGTGCAAGCATGCAGCGACTTACACCCCGTGAGAGTCCACATCGGAGCCGTGAATGCCAGGAGGAACGCCCATCCATCTGGTACGTACTCAGCCACACTCAGACTCTGCCGCAGGAATGTATCAACGTACTGTTTGACCACCCGGTGTTGTTCTCGAACATCGTGAAAGCATCGCTTGTGGATACCTTGTTGTTCCCGGAGCACACGTAGAGCGCGATGATCGCCGCGATACTCGTCCCGACTGCGCACGCATCGCGGTAGGATCAAAGTCTCACACACGCAATAGGTATACCACTCGCCATTGACAATTACATAGAATAAGTTAAGCCTTGCAAGGACGTTCGTTGCAGCAGAGCAGACGATGCCGTGTGTGAAGAGGATTGCGCAGAGGATACCGAACGTGGGACCGGAGCCAAGGTTGACCGCGCCATCCGAAGCCACGGCGATTGCGGTCGTGATCATTTGTGCGCTGTCAAGGGCACCTCAGGCAAGTATAAAAGAACGAGTAGGCCACGACGACTTACCAGGTGAAGTCGATAGAGGTGACCAGCGTCACTTGCCCGGTGATGTTCGCCCAGCCTGTAATCCAACTCGCGAGGGCGGAGTATTTCGGAGGCGCGAGCTTGGCTGAAAAGTAGTACAGACCCGCGCTGGTCCTGTGGAGAACTGAGATAATGACTTTGCAATCATTCGAGCACATACGCACGGCATGGATGAGGCAAGCTCGGCCATGGACGCGGCGATGGGCATGACAAAGAGGCAAGGAATGAGCCACCCGAAGACCATCCCGACATGTCCGCCTGCATGTTTCGATAAGACTGCTCATGATGGCTTGTCTGATGGGATGCTCACCGGATACAAGAGGAAACGAGAAAGTCGACGAGACGGACGCTATCACGCCCATAATCGAGAATGCAAACGCGACAGTTTCGAAGAGCTGAAGAAATTTCGGTCAGATGTCAGCTTGCAGTAGGTATAGCGATGTGCACACGCACCGAGAACTCGCGCTTGAACTCGCTCTTGTAGCCCAGCTGGGCAAGGAGAGCATCGTCAGCGCGCCATATCGAAGACTGGTCGCCATGCTGCGTGCGGCTGTCGTTCGAATCAACAGGAATAGCAGTCGCGGTAGAACCTGCATGCTTCTCGGTCTTCATTTCGTCCATGCTGCTTCAGATGCAGTGCAAAGCGAAGAGCGAAGAGCAGAAGCAAAAGAAAGGCGGCAAAATCAGCCAGCGTCTTATGCGGGCATGACGGGTCAGGGGTTGCTGCTTCGGAGGTGCTGCTGCTGAGAAATAGGTACTCGCTTATAGAATGGGTGGGCGGCCATGGGGAGATAAGTGATACCAGCGCCATGCCTGCTTCGTGATCTGCTATCATGAGCGGTCTTCTGCTACGGTCTCCGAGGCGCTTGGCACACCAATCTAAAACCAGTGGTGCATGCGCAGTCCCGCATACTTAGTCCTCAAAACGATAAACTCGTATTCTCGCACATCTGAGCTGGAGATGAGAGTGTGCTAGCTGTGCAATGGTCAGTTGTAAGACGACTGCGAGCGCGATTGCGGCGCCGCGGTGGCGGAGGGAGGAACTCGATCAGTGGGACTGTCTTGACTGCGCATTGTCTCACCACGTTACCGTGTGCCACCTCCCCTCATTTCCCTCTAAATATGCTATCGCTTGACAGTCTCGACAAGCTGTGCGACGTGCTGGGCCAAAAGGAGGTGCGAGAGTTACCCGTATCTGGCGAAACGGTACGTGACGTTGACATTGGACTTCAAATTCGGAAGCTTTTGTCACACGATCTACATGCACAGGCTGTTGGTTGTCCTCAAAGATTTCAACTCGCACAGAATTCTCTCAAGATAAGGTTCTCCCCGTCGCGAGTGCGAACGGGTAGTGATATGACGATGAGTTGGCACTATCCACATGCCAGTAGAACTTCGAACCCAGACCTGTCTCCTGCCGGTCCGGCGAGCTTATCGCGCTTGTATAACCGACTCCCGCGGCGTAGACGGAGGCAGATACCCTGGCTCTCCACCTAACTACGACACCGTGCGATGCCTCGTAGGGTGCTAATTGGCTTTGGTGTCGATGTCGACGCAGTCGCGGGATGGTGCGCAGCAGCGACAATCAGCGACAATCAGGTTCTAAGTGGAGCGCCTTGTCTAGGCTTGGCTCATACGGAGGCGAGGACTCGCCTTTGGACATTTCCAGAGTACGCAAATGTATATGTCATCGCCGTTGAGCTCTATCACCGACTCGGATGCACTGGTAGGGCATCTATTCCGGGGAAGTTGGTGTTCCCCGTTTGCTCAAGCTATTGGACAAATACAAGATAAAGACGACATGGTTCATACCCGGTATGTGATGTGTTATTGGCATCGGTGAAGCTGCTCACTTGTGAGGTAGGTCATAGCCTCGAGACATTCCCCGAGCAGATGGCTGCAGTCAGAGATGCAGGTCATGAGATGTAAGTCAGCGCCACAGGCTGCATCGTCCAAAATTCGCTGATGTTCTGACCAGTGGTTTGCACGGGTACTCACACGAAGTGAGTTGGATTTAGCATGCATGAATAAGATTTAATGTTTTCGCAGAATCCTGTTTCCATGACACTTGAGCAGCAGAAGGATATCCTGGACCATACGTACAAATTACTTACTGAATTCAACAACGGAATTCCTCCCAAGGGCAGCGTTGCTCCATGGTGGGAGACAAGCCGTGAGGGTACGGACCTTTTGCTCGACAAAGGGATCGAATACGGTATGATACCATCTCAAGTTTACTTATAATATCCAGATGCTAACGAAGGTCGTCTTAGACCATTCTAACATGGCTCATGAGTGCGATGGGAATGGCTCTATGAACGCGATGGCTTACTCACGTATGCTCACTCAGCTCCCAGCCATACTATCTTCGCGACCAGGACTTGTGGACAAAGATCGATTACAAGGCGAAGGCTGAAACGTGGATGAAGCCGCTCCACAGGGGGAAAGAGACGGGCTTGGTCGAGATTCCGGCGAACTGGTGCGTCAGGTTACATATGCCTGTGGTCTCTTGAGGCGTGATAGAACGCATGTGAAAGAGTATCCGTGTTGAATTCTTACATTCTAGGTACCTAGATGATTTGCCGCCTATGATGTCAGTGGTTCTCAATGGCATGAAGGACGTTTTCTTGATTCTAAAGTAATGGCGGGCAGGTTCATCAAGTCAAGTCCAAATTCGCACGGATGGGTAAGGTTTAGAACTTCCCTACTGTGACAGCTCTATCAATGATCAATGAACCCGATGATCTTGCGTCAAAGGTAAATTCACGAGACGTAGAACAACTATGGAAGGATACCTTCACGTATCTGTACAGGTGAGATGAATCCTTTTTTTGCGACACTTTGCATAAACGCCGCTCCAACAGAGAAGAGCAGGACTTCGTATTCCCGATTACAATCCATCCTGACGTCAGCGGGTAAGTAGGATTTCCGGTGCTTTCACGAAATGTAAGCTGACCTGGTGGTGGGACATCGCAGCCGCCCCCACGTCCTCCTGATGCTGGTGCGTGATGTAGGCCTCTTGGAATTCCGTAGTTTCTTCCAGATTTTCACTGCTCTCCATCCCACGTGATCTCGCGTCGTTGAGCGCTGCTATGGATACCTCTATAAGGGTCTCAAATGAGCTGACAGATTGCTAATACCCCCGATATTGCAGGAACGCTTCATTGAATGGATCAATACGCACGAGGGCGTGTATTGGGTCAAGATGGAGGACATGGCACGCGAATTCCGTGAGCGGCAGGCGCCGCCGTTGGGTGCACGCATGCCGCGTGGCTTCCAAGTCTCTCCGTAGGATTCTGCAGCTGAGAATGCGCTTCGTTATGAATGAAAATGGTGCTTGGAACAGAACTAGTTTGCTTCCGTCGAAGGTGCAGTGGTGCATCAATGAAATGTATGAAAAGTGTAGCGCTTCTAGAGGTTCTAATTGTTACTGAGTAAACTATAGTATGTCATTATGTGCATGACTTCGCAAGTGTGATGGTCGATGATATAGTACTTAGCGGCACATGCTTATATCCGTTGACAGGGAACGCAGATGTCTACGGTTTGTCAGAGTAATTCGACTGCAGAGCTCTTCCCTGTCACGCCTCTCTGGGGATCTCCGAAGAGGTAACTACATGGAGAGCATACCACGCGCCACATATGTATTAGACACCTATGCGACCGCTCAGTATCTGGCCTTAGGTCAAGAACATGCCGTTCATAGAAAGACAGAGAATATACGCCATGATTCAAGTTGTCTTTTTTTTCAGAGTTCGACAGCATTCCTTGTTAATCTCGGAGCTCACAAGGGTTAGCTGTACGTGGATAAGTTGCCATATATTGGACGTCAAGCAGCTGCAGCCAGCGTGAGATAGAATTTAGCCTCGAGTAGCCTCGAGTAACAAACATATCGATAGAATTGGATTGTAACATCGTCAATTGTCATGAGTTGCGTACACTAATCCTCGCAGGTATCCTGCAGCAGCCGGAATACCGTTCAAGGTACATATCGGAAGTCAGAAGCCTAAGTTACATCGGGGTATTCAAGCATTGAGCAGGAAGTTGGTCGACTAGAAGTGGCTCATGTACCTTGTCCGCTAACTCAGACGTGTTGGCGGTGGCATCGGAATCAACTTTGCCGTACTTTTGGTCTCTTTGTTTGTTGTCCAAATGGTAGGAGGTCTGGTGTATATGGTCAGTTCAGTTGTAATATTATCTGATGAATGAGAAGAAACTCACAGAAATAATGACAGCAACAAGAGCGGATAGCAGCTCTAGAGCGCAAGTAACTGACATTGTAATATGAATATCCGGGTGTACCTATGGTTGATGAGGAATACATACTAGCAAATCCTTTTCTGCAAGGGAATTAGCATAATATCCCATGAAAACGTGTTTTGATTCCTTACGTGTAACGCGGCCCCTCTGTCGAAGGGTATATGTGAGAGCCTAGAACACTCCCGCATTGACCAATGGACATGTACAGAGGCATTCCAGTAGCCTTCTTTGTCTCAGAGCCTAGATTATGAGAGACTAGGAGAAATGTAAGTGACATCGGAAAAGGATTATTCTACTCGGGCACTTACACCACACGATGACGAGGCCTATGGCCGAATATGTCCCACTAGTGATGCAAAACACCGCGAAATATCGGACATGATTGTTCGACTCGACCGTCAAGAGCAAGCTGTTTGAAATCAAATCATAGGTCCCCAGACCTCATCATAAGTAAAGCGTACATGTAGCCCATAGCAGCGACGGTGCAGACGCCTGCCACGAATAGCCCTCGGACTTGCAATCTATCGGAAAACCAAGATGTAATGCACATAAAAATGGCAGCTACAGCGTAAGGTGGCACAGTGAGTAATTGGGCGCGTGCATCGGCTTGTAATTTTGATGTGTGTCAAAATGGACAGTTAAGGCTGATTTCGCACTGACACTTACTCAAATTTAGCGTCGTGAGAATCGTGGGAAGGAAGGCGGAGATCGATACCAGGGCGCAGTTCGCGCCAAAGTAGATGATACCTGCGGCATAGATCTATAGGATTATAGTGAGATCAAGGGGTATTAGCAAGTGTAAAGTCGACGAGCCCACCCTCCAGTCCGTAAAGGCTGCCGTGATATGCTCTAACCAAATCACGCATGAAGAGGTTCCCACAAATAGCCGACAATAAAAACTACACACTTTTGTTGATTGTACGGCCGACATCCGCCTTCAGTCCCCTGTTCATGCGCTCTATCGCCAATTGCCGCTCCTGCTCGTTTAAGAAGGTCGTCTCTTCGGGACGATTAAGCAGTAGAAATATCGACGTCAGGCCTAGGACGACTGACGGGCATCCTTCAATGATAAATAATAGTCTCCAGTTCGCGAGAGATGCGTGAGTGTGTTGCACGCCGAATGCAATGAGACCCCCGAAGGCGCCTGCAACTGCTGCGAAGCCGAAATAGTATGCCATCCTCAGACCCATTTCTTTCCGTGTGTAATAGAGTGCTGCATTACGTAAATATGATTTGCTCATGACTCCGGAGTATAGGGGACGTACACATGTAGAGGGGTATACCAGGAGAAAATCCCGCTTCAAAGGCTCCAAGACCGATTCGTGCCATCATGAGACCAGGAAAGTTAAATGTCGTAGCCTGAGAACATTCGCGCCAGGGAACAAAAAGAATAGGGGCCAAGAAGGTATTTACCATTAGCGTTGAGCATATCCCCCATCCTATTGCAGCGCAACCCATCCAAATGCGAGGAGGAAAAAGTTTGGACGTGATCGTAGCAGGGATTTGACAGATTATCTTGGCAAACCAAGCGTGTCAGCAAGGCAGCCCTCGGCCAAGAAAGAGAGACCCACATAGGAGAAGAAGAACACAGAATTGACCCAGTCGAAGAGCACTCCAGTCGGATCACCGTGCAAAGTGTCTGCAGGAAGTCCTTGCAAGCGTGCGTTTCCGAGGTTCGTCCTGTCCAGATCTACATCCCCGTTTCAGTCTGAGATTAGCGCAGATATCAAATATGACCCACATGCAAATAGGTATAGCATGCATACTGCGGGCATAATTCGCATGTCGAGCTTTCGCACAAGTCTTCTCTCCTCGACGATATGTTCTACCGACATCTGGGTGACATCCTCGACCTTGCCGTCGAACGAATTGGTCTTCTCATCGACCGACATCATGACACCAGCCATTATGTAGCTGCACTCTGGTGGAGAAGTTGAGCAGTAAGCAGGTGCGTTTCGACAGGATGGCCGATGTATTTAATGGAAGTCCCCACTTGCCTATTGGAGATACGGGAACCCTACGCGGGAAAGAACCAAGTGTCACTTGATCGTCCTGAAGTATAGAACCATAGTCTCCGCGCTCCCAATAGCCGCATACTTTGAGAATCGCAATGTATAACTTCGTCCGCGAAGCGAACCGCAAGATGCAGCTTGTCTTTTGTCAGCGTGTTCTCTCCACATAAATCAAAGCATAGAATGTTAGTGAGTGTTAAGTTCAAAGCGCACAAAGGTCTCCATCGCGTTCTTAATGACATGGGGCCCAGTCAACTCAATGCGCAGCGTCTAGAAACGCACCCGATAAGACACAGTTTGACCCACCGCGGGCATCCACCCATAAGTCTACCGGATAAGCATCAGACTTATCGTGGTCAAAGATTGCATAATACCCAAGTAATTCTGCCAGACTAGTTTTGGACTTATGTAAAACATTACTTGCTTTTTTGGACTTATTTAGACTATATTTGGACTTGCGCATATGTCTCGAATTAGTCCAACATTTAGCCGAAGGACTTATCCGATTCTTATGCAGTCACTGTCCGCGATAAGTCTAACGCTTATCCAGCAGACATATGGGTGGATGCCCGTGGTGACCGTTGCCCCTCGCCAAAAATACAGCTGGCCCTGTGACAGATCTGAGGTCATGAGAATCTAATTCTGGTTGGATTATTACCCGTGATCAGTGGGTGGAAGTCTCAATGGTTCCATTGTACCCTTCTTGGACTGAACATTGAATGGCGCGGGCCACCTGGTCACCGCCGGGTTTTAAACAGTATGCTGTTTGACTGGCCGTGATGGATTTCGAGAGAGTGCAACATGAGGTCAGACATATGTCCAAATGCAGATAGGGCGTAAGACAGGGTGTGTGGGATTGCTTCAATCGAAACCCGGCTTCAACTATCATTTGGACTGCTCGTCCTCAGGCGATTGATTCAGCTTGCACTGATAATCAGTCAATAATCTCTTGCGATAGAGACATCTGCTCCTCTTTTGTAGTGTTAATTTAATACCTCGAGATCACAACGAACTCAGAGGTCCTTCACTCTCTGCACGAGTCCGAGATTGCGCATGGCGTAGGTCGTCGAGTGTATTGCAGAACCACGTAACTGTGAAAATGATCCATAATGTAGCAGAGAAAAAACATCGCGCTTTAGACAAACGAACAGAATAATTCCTACCATGGACCGATATCTATAGGCGCATATGCCTCATCAATTTTGGCTCATCTCGCTGGATTGGGGCGAACCCGAATGTCGATGTATAAATCACAGACTGGGACAGGTTTGGAAGACATCACATTTCACCAGAACATACGAGTTGGATTGATCCTTTCGCCTACGACGTCTACACGCTTGGTGTGACCATGCGTGACATATGTCGAGTGAGTTCCTTACACAGAATGCTAATATAGAACTCACTGAGAGGTCGCGTCAGGCATCACTCCAGGTCGGCAAAATCAAACACACTATCCCACGTAGTCTTCGCCATGTTGTCGATGTCCTCCGTGTGCCAGACCCCAAGAAGATGCCCACCATGTGGCGAGTCAGGAAGGCGTGCCGGCGTCTTTGTGTCTGGATCCCGATTATTGTTCAGTTCTATCAAATTCTATCTGTATCCGTCGCGTGGGCCACATTATAACTGTTATGGTGTGAGATCCTCACCGTCTATTCAGGGATTGCGTTGACCTCTGCGACTGGTGCCTGATATCATTTCTCCAGTAGTCAGGCTTTTATTGTCCATACACTATTTCATAAATTTTTCTCTGCTTTTCTGGACTGGTTGATCAGCGCTGTACTTCACCTCTTATCTGCTCCCGATGTCCATGCATTCCATCGAAATGTCCGTCTCCTGGTACAGCGCTTCTCGCCATTGTATCAAGCAGCTTGTGATAGTTACTCCGCTCGCTCATGTTTATACGCACTTGACAGAAAGTTAGAATGAAGTACTCCCCTAACACAGCATTCATCAGAGTCTAGACGAAGGTCACAATTGTATGCGACCGCATTGCGGCGTGCGACGTGCCGCGCCGTCGCACGATCCGGTAGCGCGTTGAACACGTGACTGTATGCTGGCTGCTCAGCGGCTGCCGACGCGACTCACGCGAGACGCAAGCCTCCTCCGCACTTGTTCCGGCGAAAACCATCTTGTGGCACTGCATCTTATCGCCCCATATTACGAGTTTCGTCAACATCAAATGGAGAATCCTCACGCAGAACGCCAGAATGTGCTGCTTCAACGTATTATCAAGAATGCGGTGCGTGGCGAACCCGGCTATCGCGCCGGTCTCTTGACCATTATAACCTCACCTGTACATCGCTTTAGGACAAGTGCACCGAAACTATTCTAGAGCTGAATCATTGTCTTGAGGTAACGTATGAGTCAATTTGATTGTACGCAAATTTGACGTCTTTGCAGGAGATCGTTCGAGCAAACGCGCACGTCCAAGTCGCTGCGGATCTGGTGACCAAATATCGCAAGAACGTTCAGTACAACCTAGAAGCTACACGAGAACGTAAAGTCGCAGAATGATGTATGTGAATTTGAGAACCTAGATACGTGTTTATTCGAGTGCTGAGATTAGCAATACCTCATGAAGACGAATATCATATTTGGCACCGCAGTACAGGCGTTGTGGGATGTCATGTAATTAACGGGCGATACGTTGAACGTATTGAGGGAAGCCCTGCGCATGCAGAAATTACACGAGAACCCATTCCTGGTGTAGTCAATCGCCGCTCGATGCCAACATTCCATGCCGCAAGAGATGCGCCCTGTGTAAATCTTCGTGAGACCGATACTAGGATCAGCGGCGAACTCAATTACATGCCTATAGCCTATATCTTGGGACCCAGTTCGAGAACCCCGTTCAATACATCTTCCACGCCCCACGCCTACACGTATCTGCGCCGCTTCGCACTTGGGCGCTTAAATACACCGTTGTAGGTTTAGGACGCGCAATCTACGGTCGCGCTTCTGGCGTTCGCCCATTTTACTCCTGAGTCACGATTTCTATGATGATCTACGTAGCACTTCTGAGGTTCTGGTATAGCTATGGCGACAGATCCCATCGGTCTTCGTCTCTCCCGGCAGCTGCTCACAAGTCTCAGCCTACCAGCCCTACTTGGCTTCACGCCACTTCTTGCTTCCCCGAGCACCCTTTCAGCCTCAGGCGGCACCTCACCTCACCTATTCCAAATGACCCTAATGATAAAGTATGAATGAACCGGTCCTACCACACAGGATACACAGCTGCTCACCTTGGTCCCCGACCAACTATGTTTCGACCTGTACTTGGAACTCTGAACGTCTCATGGCCGAGACGTGTCCAGTACCTCAACGCTACGGCCTGTATCCCTTTTTTGTATATCTTGGAGTACGACTTCAATGGTGGAATTCCTTTCGAGATGATATATAGTCCCCATCTTTCTCCTCGTCCTTGGTCCCGTTGAGTTGCAGATAGACGATTTGCGAGGTAGACCAAGGAGGATAGGCACTCTCCAGAGATAAAAGAATCGTATTAGGCTTGGTCCATAGAGCACGGCGTTGAAATGCCCCTCGATCCAAATTGGGTTCTTGGGTCATGGTTTCACCTGCATTTGCCATACACTAATTAGAGCGCTCAATCCAGAATCACACGTTGCGACTCAGATACATACGGCAATTAGAGGATGCGGCAGAATACACTCTTCAGAGTTTGGGCGAAGCACTTTGAGCGTCCAGAGGACAAGTTGAACGCAGACGGCGTATCCTTTATAAACCCCCCCCCCCCCCGTAGCCATGTCCATTTTCGCGACTTGTTCCGACCGCGTTCTGCTGCCACAGTGGAGTCCCTCGAATTACCCGACAGCTACATGGTGAGGTTTCCACGAGAAGACATGTACCGTGCGGTGATGGTCGTGTGGGCGACTATGACACCTCACATTGATGGCGCAAATCAACCCATAGCAGCCTGGTGACCTAAATCAAGATTCGCACAGAAGAGCAAACTTGAAGTACCCTCAGTACCCTCATATGGCTCCAGCTGTGCAGCGAGCACAATGGGCAGGAGCAGTATGTCGTGACACCGAGAAGCGACGTAGCTTGTGATGAACATTGCTATATACTCGGGAAATTAGGTACCTTGGGGCCATCGACATGATTACAGAGAATTTTACCAGGAGCATCAAGCTAATAATTATTGATGTCCACCCATTATTCGCAGGTGCACATGAAGCCGCGACTACGACGGCACAAGCCTCGCTTCCAACGCAATTCTAATCTGCCGTGCAACAGTCGGCAGCTTCTCCCGGAGGAGCCGCATCCCCGCACCGGCGCTCTTCCAGAACCCATACACCAACAATCGATAGACCGGCTCGAGAATCTCGTCGACCGTCTTCCAATTCCGAGTCTGAAATTGTCTTCTATCCGGCGGCAAGGCAAGGTGCAGCTCAAACTCTGTCGTGCGGGGCGTCACTAGCTGGCATATCAGCCGCATCACCTGCATGTATGACGGATCATCGTGCCCGAGAAAGTACGCAGTGATCTCCTGCAGCGCGCTGCCTAGTATGCGATACGAGAGAATATTAGCCACGATTCCATCTTCCTCGTACAGATTTCCATCTGGGGGATCTTCACCGTCAGCAGGTAGTAGGCGAGCAAGATCCGACGTATTGATGTCTGGTTGGTTACCTCCCAGGTACAGCTGGAACTGAAGGGTTCACAGTCTCATGAGAGTAATGTCTACAACTCGGTAATTAGATGATCTGACCACATGATCACTAAAAATTCTTACCGTCTGTCATGAAGACGTCCTGCCAAAACTCGTAAGTAAAGTGCAATCTTTTGAGCGACGGAGCGATCGCTTGCAGGAGGCCCGCGACTGCCAAAGCTTCGCTTCATCCACGGCGAAGCTGCTGCGCTCGCAGAGCAGCCATAACATAAAAGAAAGCTCCCATGCGTCTTCGAGGATGGTGAGATTCTTGAGCTTGAGGGGAACCCGACTCGTGATGAGCTGCTGCTCAAGCTCCGAGTAGCAGATCGGCACACCCCTTGCGTGCAGCTCTGAAATGTTTGGGCACGCATTCAGGATGCGTAGGCATAAGTTTGCGTCGTCGAACAGGAATGATTCCAGGGTCAGACAAGGCACTGGAGAGTTGAACCACAGCATCAGAAACGACTGTATCCCGGGCTTGAGCTCATCCCAGTCGATCTCCTCAAGTCGCAAGCGTTGCAGCCTGTCCAGCTTGACGAGAAACGGTGTGAGACGATCCAGCCACCTATAGTCCTCGTGATTCGCGTCGTTTTTGATTCCGGTGAGTCGCAGCTGGACTATATGCGAAGCAGACCCAGGTAGATAGGCGTCCTCCAGAGATGTCATAGTCATTCCGGAATTGATCCACAGAGCACGGCGTTGAAGTGCCCCTCGATCCCAGTCGGGTTCTTGGCTCATGTCTCTGCGATCATTATCCATCAGTCACCTAGAGGTTGAAGATGTAACAGACAGTGCGACACATACAGCGAATTCCAAGATACAGAAGTCAGATGAGGGATCCGAACGTCCAGAGGACAAGTTGGGCTGGGACGCTCGGGCCACTTTTATAGATTCCGTAGCCACACGGCCTTTTGCAATGTGATGCAGCCACAGTCTGCCACAGCAGGGCTTATCGATTCCGATGAGCGCACAGAACCATTGATGCGACCCTAATTATTTCGCCGAGTCAACTCCAAACGCGTGCGTGGGGCTCGAGGGACTACAACACCTTCCATCTCTCGCACGAAATGACTTGCAAACCAAGCTGACCGGCGCCGGGAGTTTGCACAATACAATCGTAGATTGGGAAAAGGGTATCACATCATCTTCTGCTCTATCCCATTAGAACAACAATTCTACGATACTTATTCGCGAAACACTTTCCGTCCAGTTCTCGACTGTGCGACCACGACGCCTTCTAAACCTCGACGAACATATGCAAATGCAAGAAGGGAGGTGACATCGTGAATTTCCCACTCTGCGTGCAGAACGGTGGACCATGACAAGAAAGCAATGGCGACGAATATGGTCAATTAAGTAGAAGATCTTAAAGTAAGAGGGCACAGCGTAGGGCCGAGGATGCATTAGGCGAGCTTAGCGTAGGGAGCCGTAAAGGCGGTGGTAGACAAGCAGTCACTGCAAAGAGAACGACGCCGAGGGCGAGAGCTGCTTCAGAGCCTGCGACCTGTGAAGATCAACTTGCACTCCTTGGCAGCAGGGAACAAGACCTAGAAGCTGATAAGCGGACTTGCAGAACATTTCCAATAGCACACTTACAAATGCGTCACGCATTTCCATGCTCCTCTCGTTCGTCTCAGCGGCACGCGAGGAGATATCGAAATTGCTCGATATACCAGCGACAACGACGCGCATGACCATCTGAGCCAGGTTCTGGCCCCCGCATACACGTGAACCAAAACCGAATGGCATCATATGCTGGGACATCCTGGGTCCAGAATTAGTCAGGAATATTTCTTACATCGCAATGAAAGACAAACCTGAGCAGTCTGTCCTCGTCAGCGGGGGAGCCGTCAACCGGCAACCACCTCTCTGGCAGGAACGTCTCTGGACTAGGGAACACATCTGCATCGCGATGCATACTCCACGCTTGAGTCGATACAATAGTGCCGGGAGGCAGCGCGTAGCCCATCATATCGAAAGCATCATCGATCTTGGAGGCCGATGTGGAAGGTACGACACGTTCGAGCAGAGATGGTGCAGCGCCGTACAGTCGCAGGCCTTAGTAAAATGGTACATCAGCACAGCGTGAATGATAGGAATCCCATAAGCTGCGCACCCTCTTTAATGAACGCATTCAGGTACTGCAAAGTCGACAAAATATAGGTATCCGGGAGTACTCTGCGATCAGGCATGGCATCATCGAGTTCCATCTGGAGTCTCTTCATGATGTCCGATCGACGGCTGAGCTCCCAGAATAGGTAAGAAAGCGTCGTAGAAGATGTGTCAACACCGGCGACACTACGGCGCAACAATCAGCCAACGGTCTATGGCTTAATATTGAGAACATTTGCTCACAGATGGCCCATGCTCTCCGATATGATGTCTTGATCGGACATGCCTTCATGCGTGGCGAACACGCGGTGCTGAATCATACGCTGAAGAAGACACATCTTCTCGTCTGTCTCGCCAGTGACTACGGTCGCCTGAATCTTGGCACGCATCTCATAGAGCCGACTTCCAACAAACTATTCGGGGCATCATGTCAGAGCTATGCGATCTAGATGAATGTCATTCGTACCTCAGCCATTATTCTGTCCGAATCGCAGATTTGGCGCCACCGCTGATTGGGAATACGGCAGACGAGGTTCCACGCCCATGTCGGAACAGCACTTCGCTACGGAGGCGGGATGAACATCATGAGCGTCAGAGACATCAATGCTGTAACCCCCATGCGACATACCAGAATGCCTCTCTTAGGAAAGTCGTACACAGCACTTGACAAGGGATCGTGGATGTTAAGGGCCCAGTTATCCAGAGAACCCTGGCGAACGCCGAATACAGTCGAAGAGATTATGTCGACCATCAAGTGACGGAAGAGATCGAGGCAATCCACCGAAGTCTTCCCTGCAATTCGATCGAGGGTCTATACGATGGTCATGAGAACCAATAATGCGAATCTGTCCGTCGCGAATGGCGTACCTCTGCAAGGTTGATCGTAAAGTCGTTGATTTCAGTCTGGAAGAGAGCAAGGTTGGATGGGATGTAGTGAGGTGCCCAGACCTTTCGGCGAGCGGCGTGATCGGCGTGGGGGAGGGTCGTCATGCTGGATAGAGTTCTTGGCGACGGTTCAGACAGAATTACATAAAATATGCTCACGAATGGTCGTTGTTGTTCCTACACGATACAAGATCGATGAGCAACTGTGGGAAACGGCGATAGAGGGAACATACGTCAGGAGGCTCTTGTAGTAAGAGCTTTTATCAAACTTGTGCACGCTGTACACGCTCCTCATGGTGGTAGCATCACAGAATATGACCTTGTTTGGCCCGACGCGAACCACAGGGCCGTAGCGCTCGAACAAGGTCTGCACTATTCTGCATTGCTGGAGGCGGACGACGTGTGTGGTAATCCAGAAGTCGGAGACGGCGGCATACCAGGGGCCCGGAATAGCAGAAAGCGGTGAGAAGAAAGCGTTGTAGACAGCGGATGCAACCAGGAATACGGTGGCGAGGGATATCGCGATGAGGATGGCGGAGGAGAAGCTGGGTATAATGTGTACGAGGGATGACGGATGCATCGCGGCGGAGTTGAGAGAGAGGGTGCTGCTTGCTGCGCTCATGCTGTGCGGGAAGGATCAGTGTAGAAAGGGCGGTGTGTCGAGAATGCAGTCGCTCTCCGCGGGGATGCCTCAGGGAGTATCCAAGAGGGGAATGGCCAAAGCGGGAGGAGGGCACCCTGGTTGTCGCAGCGGGGAGCTGGGCGAAAGAGGAGTCGTTGGACGGAGGAGGGGGCGCGGTGTGGAGACATTCCAAGTCGGCGGATATATATACCCTCGGAGTCGGTTTTCTGCGCGCAAGGGGAACCCGCAAGAATGTCATCGACCCGGGGGATGGGGTTCTGCAGCGATAGGCTGTCGGGCTGGCTCCATGACGCGCCGATTGGACGAGTGCGTCCAAATGCGGCAGGAGGGCTTCCAAAAGCATCGGGTAGTGTTAGAAGAGGCGGGGGAAGCGCATGCTTCTTCCGCAGAAGGGTCCAATCGAACACGCATGTCCGTGTGCCGTTTCCGATCCCGGCCATCATATTCCATCCTTTCTCGCCGATGCCCGCAGCCAGCCAGCCTATTGCGCGAGCTGACGACGTCCGCGTTGTCCGCCGCCCGCGCTGCTGCCCACCCGTCATCACCACGACGCTGCGGCAGGTGTGCTTCTGGCGTGTATCCCCAGTACTGCTGCCCGCCCCGTGTGCCCGCCACTGCTCGCACCCTAGGATCACCATCTGCTGCTGCGCACAACGTTACTCCTAGCGCGATCAAACCGCCTTCAGAGACACCACCGAATCTGACAGACCATCGGCGCCGCGAAGTCTCACAGCGCACTAGCCAGCGGGATCGGGCGCCCTCCGCGTCGCCGTGCGACAGAACGCACTCAGCGTACCGGCTTTCTCGCCGATATAGTCATCGATTTATCGTTCCTGGCTGCTGCTGACACAAGTACTTCCTGCACATCCCGGTGGCGAAGCGCGAACAGGTCATGAGTCTCGCCCAGCCCGCCCGATGCACACTTTTATCATCGGTCGTCTCCACACCTAGGACACTACTGCGTGCGCCGCAGGGGCTCCGAGTACAATGCATCCACACTACGCGAGCCGCCCACAGCTCCTGCGTCCAACAGCGGCGCGATCATCGCCTTCAGCCACCAGCGGGAAAATGTTCGTTCCGCATAGACCGGAATTTGTTCCGGGCCTGGGTACGATGCGCCCGCGATGTCATGTCCAAGATGGATGCATTGCCCAAAGCTGACACCGTGGGCATCAACAGATGGCCCAGCCCGGTACATGCTGAGCTCAGGCTGGGATCTGAACGTCTGTACTCAGCATGTCTGTGAGGGGCCGAGTTTGAGTGCATTTTCAATGTCAGTGTACATCTTGAGTACACTCGAGTGAGCGCTGAGTACATGGAGAATTTAGGGACATATTGAATGTAGCCAACATGGCTTAAGGAAGACCATGCTGAGTCCATACGTTCTATTCTTGCGGTGTCCTCAGCATTTCTCCGCTTGGTACATCGGGTGATGCACACGGTGTGACGCTTGATTGGGCGCAGAAAACGGCAACCCAATTTCCCTCCGCACTCTGGCTTTATCAAAGGTGCCTCGTGCCCTGCACCGCACCTAGCCGGTAGTGTTCGACAATAGAACGTGCATATCCGATGCCTGGCAGCGGCGCACGGCACCGCGGACCCGACCTTAACGGACGCGTGCTCGCTCATTCCCCCCGCGTTCGACGGACACTAGCGCAGCAAGGCCTGAATAGAACGCGCCGCCTGGCGTCGGCGTGACACCGACGACTTCACGCAGGACGTCCGTCGCGACGTTGGCGACACGCGCGGGGATGGGGAGCCGACGACCGCCCGCTGTTCGTGCCCATGTCGGCCCAGCCGCCGAAAGAGAGGAGAGTAGTGGACGAGAGTAGTGACACACGTGAGGAATGGAACGCCGATGGACGATATATTGCGTTGTGTGCAGGGACGATGTACCCATCCCCTGTCGATGTAGACAGATCCTCTTGCTGTTGCGACGTCCTGCAGCTGCAGTCTAACTGGCAGTCGGCCTTCGCGGAGAGCAGAATCCGCTCGGGTGCGACTAGGAACGCTGCGTACAATGCCTGCATGCTCCAGTGCGTAGGACACGGCCGAAAAATACGCCCTGGCGAAAGCAGACATAATATCTCCCGGGCCACATGTCTCCGCAATAATGCCTAAAACGCCCAGCGCTCGCAAGATATTGCCCTCTCCCCTATGACTTGCAGAACATCGCCATCTCCCCAGAGGTGAGCACATATTCCAGAACACGAGATTACTCCAGGTCCATCTCGCTCTGCCTCGGCACGATCTCCGCGGCCCTGGGCCTTTCTCCTGGAGGGACAGCTTCGACTGCAGAACGCCGGACTCACCACAGTACACCGCTCCCAGAACCCAGCCGGCAGAAGGCAGCACACCAGCCCACGCGCCCGCCAGCCTGCGCGGTTCGCGCCGCGATCCTCAGCGCGTACGTGCAATGAACGCCGGCGTGCAAATCCCTCTGTGCGAGCCGAAGCGAGTAGCGCGGGCCAGTCCAGCAACGGGCGTCATATTAGTGTGTGCAGGGGCTTCTGCGACGCATGCGCCTGGACCTGAGCCAAGTCGAGGAACGTGAAGTTGCATGAGGATCAGAGTGTGTAGTGTTTGATGGCCGTAAAGAGGTGGTCGGGCTGCAACGCAGAAAATCGTGCAGAGTCACGGCCGAGGACAAGTGGCTGACCTCCTTCGGCTGAGCCGGCCCGCCGGTCTGGCACTCAGTCTCGGAAACCGAGAGGCTGCGAGAGCAGTTGCACTCAGTTGCGCACTCCCACACGAAAGATCATGCGTGTATATATTCCGAGACATCCATGGAAAGACATAGACCCGAGTAAGTGTGTGGTATAATACAGAAAACGATACAAGTAAGGGCATGCATGGATGAATATACAAGACAACAGAGATGCGCAAAAGGTTAGTCTATATATGCCGCGAATTAAACTAACTACACACAATTGCGTTACAGATCATGTCGAATGACAGCCTGGAGGCCAGGCCAAACGCCACAGAGAACGCGGTCAGTCCGCAGCAGCCCAGAACGAGCAGCGCAATGCTCTTTTCCAGACCGCAGAGACCTAGCAACGGAGACGGTCGTGGGATGCCAGACGCGAGGCCGACGCTACCGCCCCGGCCAGAGCACCTCGTTCCCCGTCTTATCCGGCGAGCCAGGCTCCTCCATCTCGTCCGCATCGCGCAGCACGCCGTCCGGGTCGAGCTCCATCCCTGCCCCGGGAGCTTCCGCGTCATCGGGTATATCGAGGCCCAAGCGCGGCGGGCGCGAGGCCGGGCGTGACGGTGCAGGCGGCGGGGGGAGCGTGAACGCGGGCACCGTAGCGCTGAGTGTGGTGGCGGGCTCGCTCGGGAACGGCGAGAACGGGCGGGGCGACGCGGTGAAGCGATAGCTATACACGGGTTGCGGCGACGGTGTCGTGGGCGTCGCGGGCTGGATGCTCGCGCGGCGCGTGGGTGCCGGCGCGGGAGACGCGGGAAAGGCGTACGGCCGCGAAGGCATGACGTTCTGTGAGAAAAAGGTGTAGACGTAGAAGGCACGCAAACGCATCCTGCTGGAGGCGGCTGGGGCGATGCGACATTGCCAGTATTCTGGACCCGAGGGGTGCACGAGCGAGCATCTAGGAGCGGGGCGATTACTCGAAGATGGCGAGCTAGAGAAGATGCCCTCGGACGCTGCTTGGCACGGCAGGTAGCGCGTGCCAAGTGTGTTGCCGCTGGGAAATGAGAAAGACTAAGCCTCGGGAACTAAGCATAGCAGAGCTGGTGTGAAACTTACCATACAGCGCATCCGATTCCTTCACGTATGCATCCGCATGCACTCCTCATCATCTTTCCGACGACTGGGCGCTCAAAATAGGACGACTCGAGTCCTATCACGACTTCAGATGCACCCTGCTTGCCCAACCAGACTCCGCGTGATCGCTCAGGATATGCACGCATGTGCACCAACGCGCCACAGCCGTTCGTTCTCCGTGGTGGAGGGATGCCCGCGCGGGCGGGGGACGGGCCTGCCGAGATTATTGGTAGTGGCGAGGGTCGGAAAGGAGTACAGGAGTTCCGCATTGGCTCTGGCTCGTCTGCTTCTTGACCTCCGCAGTATAACACGAAGCTTTCTGCGGATTCTGCAAGGCCGACCTGAGCTGAAGCGTCTCCGGCGTTGTCAGGCCGCACGCCAGCCGCCGATGCGCTCCCCTCGCCTCTCGCGTCCTCGTCCCAATCCCTCCACTCTCCGGTGCTGTATGCATACTCGTCCTCTCCCGAGACCTCTGCTGGGGCCCATTGCGGCGATGCTGGCCTAGACGGGATGAGAACAATAGGGCGTACGCCGGCACCCGCATACTGCGGGGCAGTGGCGGACGAGATGGATGCGCGCGACGCCCCTGCGACGCCGTGATCGAGGCGCATGGCACCGCGCCTGCGTAAACGAGAAGTCTCGCCGGTGCGGAGGAGGTCAGAAAGAACAATCGAGTCGTCGGCGTCTGTGGGCTGGAGAAATGAGCTGACGGGGCGGCGGGGTTCGTTGGGGAGGGTCTGTGGATGCCGAGGGTACACCTGGGGCATATCAGGCGGTCGAAGCCAGTCGAAACGTGTGTGTCAAGCTAGGCGTCCGCTGTCGAGGATGGCGGGAGGGTGGGAGATGGTGATGGGGGCGGATAGAACTGCAACTTCACAGGATTTCGCAGCGACGACCATGACAGACGGGCGTGGAGAACGTGAGGCGGCATTATGTAAGACCATTTACCGCTCGCCCGAACAGGCAATCCTCCTCCGATCACCCTGTCCTCAACCGCTCGTGCTAGGCAATGGCCGCACGTATTTCGAGGGCGGGGCTTGCTCGATGAAAATATCCGCGAGTGATTTCACAAATTTACGCACATGCGTGTTCCAGCTGAACACGTGCGAGCTCAAGCCCTGAGGCTGGAGCAGGCTGAGGCCCTCGGAGTTGGGCGAACACGCAAATTACAAAGCTCTCCTCCATCCCGACCATCATTGTGTCGTCAAGTCCTCGGCCTCACACACTCATACATTCATTTACAGTCTACTTCGTACACGGCTCCCAGGTCTACGGAGCCTAGGACGCCTTCTATCACCGGTAGCGACCTTCCGCTGAGAAGGCGCCTCCGGAGATCTATCCGGGTCGATACCTTCCTTTTGCGCCGCCTCTCGGAGGACAGGATGGTTCTTCAAAGAGTATGCAAGCCTCTCAGGCAGCGGGGGCTGACCTGGTGCGCCCACCTCGTAGTCCGGCTCGCGTCCGTAGCCAATGATTGCGGCTCGAATCAAGATGGACCTATCCGTATGTCATGAAACTTTCACATCGGCGTAGTGCGAGGAGCGTACGCTGTAAGCCCAAATATAGGCTTAGTTCCGCCAACCTCTCGTCCAGTGAGGAACCGGTGCATCCGTATCTTGCCTCTGTCGTGCCAATTGATGTCGATGGAGCTGTGATAAGGCTGCTCGAGCGTCTCTGGCGCCATCGGAAATGGTGATTCCTCGTGCAAGAAGGATTTCAGCGGGTGAGAGAACAATGCAGCGACCTCTGGGGCATTGAGAATAGGCTACCCGTTGTAAGCGTCACAATCAAGCGCCAATGTTGAAATCCACTGGCAGTCCTCACACGCAAAGTATTGTCAACTACGAGCACGACGACTCTGAAACGAGGTGAATTGGCGAGAATTCTAGAACAGAGCGAACGGTAGACTTACGGGGTCACAACTGTCATGTTGCCAGACAGAAACGGCTCTAGAATACACAATAAAGGGACCTTTCGCGGGTCAACTGGGAGACCTATCTACGATGTTCAGCAAAGACGCTTCCAGGACTGCATCAGGGACCCTCACCTCCTCGAATGCCTCACGGCGCTTACTGTAGAATTAGCCACCACTGCCTTCTTTGTACAGGAAAGAAAACTGACGGCTGTATACTCAATGTTCCGATCTCCTTTTTCCCACCTGCCTCCAGGTAGCGAGGTATCGCCCGCATACGTCCTAAGTGTGGCTGCGCGCCTTCGTGGGGATTAGACAATGCTCAGGTGCCCAAAGCGATGTGGACGTACTGGCTCAAGAGAACATACAAGTCACCCATCCTGCCTACAAACAGAGCCACGAGCACTCCCGCGGAGCGTGTCTTCGGGAATATCAGGTTCTGCCTCGGTGGCCGATACGCCAGTAAGTTCTGCAGACACCTTACAAGGCGTTGATCAGCGGTCAGCGAAATAAGCGTTCAACCAACTGTTTGGACTCTGGCTTGAGAGGCGGTAGTGGCGCATCGTCGAAAGACAGCTTCGGTCTATGGAATTTGAGCAGGCTGCTGCGCCGTGGTTTGGATGCCATCCCTCGTGTAGCTACCGGGGCGATGACTCGCCGCCGCACGACTGCGTGTCTGTACGGATCGAGTATGGTGTCGTCCGTGTCAGCTAAGGTGCTCCAACTTATTGTATGCTAGCGCTACACAGTTGGAGGATGTGGCCGCGATAGATGGGCTGGGGATTAGCACGTCGAAATTGCGCCTGATAGGCTGGTTGAGGTTCATCGGAAGTGCATCAAGCAGTGTCAGCGCTTCAGACGGGCCGGTCCAACCGTGATCTCCCCACAATTTGAATTACCCGGTCAAGACGGCACTCATTCGTTCATGTTAGCCTGAAGCGCGCAAACATGTAGCGGAACTGTTTTCTTGGGATCCTCTGCGTTGTCATTCATATTCCTGTTTTAGGTCTATCTATCTCTCTTTGAGCCAGCTTGCCATCGTCGGACGTCTCGGGCCGCAGCGAGATCGACAAGAACCCGTCAGGACAGGGATTTAGTTTGAACAGGGAATTCAGGCAGTGAGAAATATCTCATTCTCGTATGTGCTGTGACTAATGCTATTCTGTGCTGGAAATTAGGCCCCTGATTGTGGCCGCTGTCACTCACTGTATGTTTAATTCAAGCTCACCGGCTGATCAATTTTTTGTCTTGACATGCCACTGTAACTCCGTTGAGTTCGCGATGACTGCCCAATCATACCTCATCATGCATGGGGAATCCTCAGATCCAAGATTCCTCACAAGAAGCTTCTGCCCGGTATTAGCGCTCGTACAGTTTACTGCAAACCAACGCTTTCTATTGTGTTGCTCGACAATTGTTTAGTGGCGTCCACGAACATAGATCATTAGCGGTTCAGAATGCAGAAGTCGCCATTACAGCTTGCCGAGCATCCGTTGTGGCCGTCGATTTATAGCTAAGAGACACAAAAGATGGTATGTAAATGTCTGAGATTACGGCGGCCGTTCATACCAAAATTTATAATGATGTGATCTCGGCAGGCTATTGATAGGAGGCCTTCCGGTGAACAGGAGTTACCACAGGTTGATACTTCATCATCCGGCCTAGCCGGCCGCAACCGAACAGCAGACATTTGTTGCTTTGCTTCTTGTTTTCCAACCCTGCCTAGAGACGAAGGTTTTTGTGCAAAATTGTATATAAATCGGGGATCGTTTTGCCATACCGCCCAAGAACCATCCTTCGATATAATTCCCGCTGTACTCAATATCCTCGTCGCTGGCCGACATACAAGAAATGCAATCGCTTTCAAACTTCCAGAAATCCTCTCCGCTTGATGATACCCTTCCACTTCTGTGCAAAAGTCACATCGACGACATATTTGCTGACGCTCTTCGTGAACTTGCAGCAGCATCTCCCAAGGGTGATGATCAGACCTCCGACGAAAATGAGCTAATTTACGACTGGCCCACGACTGCTGAACTGCCCGATGGATGGACGAAACATGACCACTTCCTCGGATATACATATTACTTTAACGAAGACCTCGACGTTGTGGTTGACGCAGAAGATCCCCAGGCACTCATGGCGATAATGTCAATGGTCGACAGCTTCCTGGATCTCTTGCAGCAGGAAGGATTGCTCGATCAACTGCCTGATGACTGCCAGACGATGGTTCAAGCTAGTGACAAGTTCGCTCTATGCTTCGTTTCGCATAGCACTGGGACGGTCTATCAATTGAACTCCGACAAAGGTAAGAGGGCATATCCGTCTGCTGTATCTATCGCACATATTAACGAGGCTACGGGGATAGAGATCAAGCTGAAAGTGGATACAAAGGTTTACATAGAACTACTAATGCAATATCCCATGCATTTGACTCATTTGCCCTCTGAACGTCTTCTGTCGTTGTTCTGGCAACGTGCCGAATCTAACTCTAAATGCGAGCTGCTCTTAATCTCTTTCCATCTTCGTCGCTGATTAGACAATCATTTTAGCATTGGTTTCCTTGCTTTTTATGAAAGCTGAAGAGGAACCCGTGCTAGATATAGCCATACTCAGGGTATACAACGAGATTCAGCGCGTTCACAAGACACTCACGAGTATGTATTACCACTCTGTACTCCCACATTCCCGAAGTGACCTTCTGCTTATCTCCAGAGGCGGCAGAGGTGGATGCTACCGTTTTCCCTGCCTTACTGTTCTTCATGACGGCAGTGATTTACGATATACTCCTAACACCCCACCTATTCCTCCTGCCGCCCTGGCACGACGTCTTTGCAGCGGCTCAAAGATGTGAAGAACGTGCCGATCGCGGGGAAGAATGAGCCGTCGCACAGTCCGAGAATATGTGATATGAGAAACTTGAGCCCGCGATATAGTATAAGATTCCCCGTGTATACCCTTTGCACCAGAATTGCGCATTATGTGATGTGATTTCACACTCCTGAACGCAGTCCTACAAATTGACAAGTATGTTAACCATTAAGGACCTGTTTAAACTAGTCACTAGTGCCAACAACGGTGAACGATGTTCCCGAATCCCGACAGGCGCTTACACACGTCAAATGAAGAGATGTCTCTTATAAATAGCGATTTATGCTTGGCTGAATGATGCACATCCAAGGTCCAAGAAACCATGACCATGATGGGCCCTTTGACAGCGAAGTCTAGATAACACAGGCACTGCCGTCAACTCTAAGTGACACACAAAGTAATCAGCGCTCGAGCACGTACAGAAGCAGTGTCTTGGCTGAATTACGGGCGGGAGAAGACCAGAAGCACCTAGGCGTCCCGCTTCCTCCGCTTGCGCTTGCGCTTGCGTTCTCCTGAATCTGGCGCCCCGTGAAGAGCCACTGCTTTGGCAGGCAGTTCCGACCAAGAGTCGGACGACGATCGCGCCAGTGCCTTTTCGACAGCCTGTCTACGTACCTTCTCCGGGACTTTTGCCCAGTACAGTTCCTCCCTGGTGCCCTCGACCAACTCGGCCGCGAAGGACTTCTTGTCCGCTGGCGGAGCTTCCGCGCCCTTAGAATCCAGCCCTGAGGTCTGCTTCTTGCGATTGGACTGGAGGTAGTCGACGAGAATTTGTGCGTGCTGCGGCGTGGCAAGGCGGAGATAGCACTGTCGGCGATAGTGAGCGAAGATCGGGCGGCAAGCGGTCCAAATACTGACAGTGTCCATGCCTTTGTTGAAGTCAACATAGTCAAGCGCGTCAGCTCCCGCTTCCAGCGACACAGAATCAAGTACATAAGCTTGAGAAAAGAGAGTGCGCAGAGTTGTTTTATTTGTTTCCGGATGCACATTGCGGACGAAAACAAGGCACCCCGGTGGGTATGGTGAGGATAAAGTGACATTTGGTAGAGCAGGGTGCGAGGTGTCTGGGCCGTCCTGTTGTGGAGTAGGCTCCCGCTCGGCATGCGTCTCTCTTGGAGTTGGGACTTCTTCATCCTCATTCTCCGCAATCTCTTCCAGGAGCCGTTTCCGGTAGCTAAGATACTCTTCATTCAAAGCTTGCCATTTGGGTTTGGATAACGTTCGGAAACCGTATTTGAATGCCTCTTCGCCATCGAGATCTTGACCTGCTGGCTGCCTATCCCAGGGCCAATGACCAAGAATGTACGTCACATCTTCTAGTTCTGCGAACGTTACCAGAGCAAAGCCCTTGCATTTTGGTTGATCGGTTTCCTTGTCCTGATGATGAGGCGGAAGAGTGATGACTTGGACTGCCCACGTCGACGGAGAAGAGCTCGATAAGAGTGTTCTTGTCAACCGCCAGATGCCGGGAATGCTACGATGATGGGGCGGAATGCATTCCTAATCTAGAACGTCAGTGATTAATATTGTGCAATGCGCAAGCACGTACCATGTAGATGGTTCTAGCGTCCCAGTCATGTCGTGACCAGTTTTCGACAACATGGACCGGACAACCTTCGCTCTTCCGTCGGACCTCGAAGCCGCCCGAATCTTCCTTGACAGCGGTTCTCCCGTACCATGGTGCTCGAGATGGCGCAGAAACAAGCACGCGCACGTCCAAATGGTCGCCAGCATGGGCTCGAATCGCCTTTACGAGTGAAACCTCACTTGGAAGCGGAGATAGTTTTGATAGGTAAGGTGAATGATGAAGCAAATAACTTAAGGGAATGTCTAGTCTCATTTCAGGTCTTCGTAGTAATGGAGTTGGGGAAGCACTTACACCCTTCGGCATTGAAGTCCATGGTCCGCCTAAGTTCAGGGTCCGCCCACAGAGCGTGCTCCGACAGAGACAGGATTGTCAGGATTGCATAGTCTTCCTCCGCGAGATCGCTCTTTGTAGCCTTTCCTTTCCCTTTCGTATCTGCGGCTACTGATAGCTCATTTACTCTCTGCATCTCAGCAGGCTCTTTCTGAGCTACCGCAGGGTGCGGCTGCTGCTGTGAAATCGACGCTTTTGTCGGTCGGGAAACCTTGCGAGGAATAAACGGAAACATGACGCATTTAGTTCGCGAGTTCAAACACAAGATTTGCCGCGACCGTCGAGCAGCGAGAGAGCACCAGAGAAGCAATTGCACTGATTATCGCGCCGAAAACACAGCCTTATTGTAGAGAGGAGTATGGCACGAGAGACCTGAACCAAAGTGTAGTGATACAGTGCAGGATCAATTAATGTTGTATCGCCCACCCAGTGTTGTAGCATCGTAAACCCAGGAGCTTAGGAAGTCGTGAAAGCGATGAAGTCCACTTTCGCACGGCCCATTCCTCCGCCACCGTTCCACGTCGCCGACTGCTAGTAGCTACCGTGTCCGGGCTCTCGACCCTCTACCTCTCCTTCATCCTGAACGAAGCTTTCGTCAATCCTCGGAAATCATTGGAGACTGAGTGCCCATAAATCTTGAAGCATGTTGCTGGACGTGCAAGTAAGTGAGGTGACGGTGCAGTGATGTGCGACGCGCTCATAACATGTGTATAATCAACACATAGAGGAAGTTATTCAGTCGTTCAGACCGCGTCAAGGGCGTCGACTTCCACCCTACGGAGCCATGGCTGCTCACAGGTCTATACAACGGCACGGTTAACATCTACAATCATGAAACGGGCGCGCTGGTTAAGACGTTCGAGGTCGCCGAGGTCCCTGTGCGCTGCGTCCGCTTCATTCCGCGCAAGAACTGGTTCGTGGCGGGCTCCGACGATTTTCAGCTCCGTGTCTTCAACTACAATACCCATGAAAAGGTCGCGGCATTCGAGGCACATCCCGACTACATCAGATGTCTTACCGTGCACCCTACCGCGAGTATTGTACTCACGGGTAGTGATGACATGACCATCAAGGCTTGGGATTGGGACAAGCAATGGCGGTGCATTCAGGTAAGCTATCATTCCTCGTATCTGCACGTGTACTGACACGCATATAGACGTACGAAGGGCACACACACTACATCATGAACATTGCCGTTAACCCCAAGGACACCAATACCTTCGCATCGTCTTGTCTGGATCGTACCGTCAAGATGTGGTCATTGGGCTCCCCATCCCCGAACTTCACAATGGAGGCGCATGACAAGGGCGTGAACTACGTTGAATTCTACCCTGGTGCAGACAAGCCGTACCTTGTCACGGCTAGCGACGACAAGACTGTGAAGATCTGGGACTACCTAAGCAAGAGCTGCGTGCAAACCCTGGAAAGCCATACCAACAACGTCCTATTTGCTGCATTCCACCCGAACCTGCCACTCATCATCAGCGGCGGTGAGGACGGCACAGTTAAGCTCTGGAACAGCGGAACGTATCGGTTAGAGAACACGCTTAGCTATGCACTCGAGCGGGCATGGTGCATTGCGCTCCGGCGAACGTCGAACGAGGTGGCGATTGGGTACGACGAGGGCGTTGTCGTCATCAAGGTGTGTTGTTGTGTAGCGGAGGTCTTGCTGTTTGAGACTGACCGTGCATAGCTCGGTCGTGATGAGCCAACATTCAGCATGGATCCCTCTGGCAAGCTCATCTACACGCGCAACAATGAGGTACTATCTGCCAATCTGCAGACCATCCAAGACGAGGACGCCGCAGAGGGCAACCGTATCCCGCTCTCGATCAAGGAGCTGGGCACTACGGAAATCTTCCCTGCCTCGCTTTCGCACTCTCCCAACGGGCGCTTCGTCACTGTCGTCGGCGACGGCGAATACATCGTCTACACGGCGCTCGCGTGGCGGAACAAGTCGTTCGGCAACGGTAATTCCTTCGCGTGGGCGGCTGACTCGAATACATATGCTGTTCTGGAGGGCCGGACGAAAGTTCGCGTCTACAAGAACTTCCGTGAGCGAGGAGGGGAGCCGATGAAGGGTGCAGGGTCTTGGAGCATCGAAGGCCTGCATGGCGGCCCCCTTCTGGGTGCTCGAGGAAGCGGGTTTGTACTCTTCTGGGACTGGGAGACTGGCGAGGTTGTGCGGAGGATCGAAGTGGACGCAAAGAATGTCAGTGTTTACCGTTGTGAGAGATTACGTGAATCTTACTAAAGACACCATAGGTATTCTGGTCAGGAACAGGTTCCTTGGTCGCCATTGCTACAGAGGACTCGTACTACGTATTGCGCTTCGACCGCGACGCATATAATGCCAAACTGGAGGAGGGCGCAGAAATTGGCGACGAAGGTGTAGAAGAGGCATTTGAACTCATTGCAGAAATACCTGAAGGGTGCGTACACTTGGCATCTGGTGGGTTTCGCCATTCAAGAAATTCTTCACAGGGTCAAGACTGCCAAGTGGATTGGCGATTGCTTCATCTACACAACTTCTACCAACCGCTTAAATTACTTCGTCGGCACAGAATCGTATACAATTACGCCCTTCGATACGTATGTCCACCATCTTGACTTCTCAGTGGCCTTACTGACCCAAACTCCAGCCCGTTGTACCTCCTCGGATACCTGCCTGCCCATAACCGAGTGTACCTCGCTGACAAGGATGTGAACGTCTATCCCTACTCGCTGTCATTGACCGTCGTAGAATACCAGACGGCTGTGCTGCGAGGTGATATGGACTCGGCAGCAGAGATCCTGCCAACGGTGCCCAAGGAGCAACGGACCAAGATTGCCTCGTTCCTCGAGGGTCGCGGTTTGAAGGAGCTCGCACTGCAAGTGACAACCGACCCTGACCACAAGTTCGACTTGTCTTTACAATTGGACGACCTCGATGCAGCTGTGGAAATCGCCCGCTCCGTGCCGGAGATTGAAGCAGAAGCCAAGTGGAAAGCAATTGGTGACCGTGCTCTTGCCGTGTGGCGATTCGATCTGGCTCGGGAAAGCTTTGAGAAGGCAGGAGATCTCAGCGCTCTGATGCTACTGTTGCTCTCCATTGGCGACAGAGATGGCCTTGCCAAACTTGCAGTGGCAGCAGGTGAGAAAACAAGGTTTTCATCATACCTTGATCAAGTTTGTTGATGATGCCGCGGTACTGCGTAGAACAAAAGGGGCAGAACAACCTGGCATTCGCAAGCCTGTTGCAGCTTGGAGACGCGAAGCCGTGTGTGGACTTGCTCATCAAGACGCATCGGGCACCGGAAGCTGCGATGTTTGCGCGGACGTATGCACCCAGCCAGGTGCCAGAGGCAGTGCAGGCATGGCGGCAAGATCTGCAAGCGAAAAATCGCCCGAAACTGGCAGCGTCGGTCGCTTCCCCTCAGGAGAACCCCGAGCTATTCGGGGAGGGCTGGTCGGAGGCGTTAGCACGCGAACAGAGTGGGCCGACTGCGCCTGAGACCTCTGTGAACGGTTCCCCAGGTAAGCGATTTACTACCACCATCTTGACTGATGAATGTTGATGGATATTTGAAAGATGCAGTGGAATCAGAGGATGTCAGCGCGGAGGCGGAAGCGTAGACAGATTGTGGATGCGGGCTATACTGTACAATACGCGTTATTTCGGACTCGGAGTGTTTTATCGATTTTCTTTCTCATCGAACCTGCCCGCACGCGGTGATTTCGAGACCGGTGTGACCGTCGCGACGCGCAACGGTCAAAGTCGTCCCTAGGGACCGTCACGGACATCACACCTGTCACGTCATCCCGTCACAGGGCTGGAACGGTTTCGACGCGGCAGCGGTTCACCGCACTCACCTCGTTTCTCACCATCGTGCTCTCCCTTCTGCTCACTGTGTCGAGCAGCGAAGGCATCCTCTTCTTCGCCGTCGGCCATGGCCACGCAGCAGTCCCAGGCAGCGACCTCCGGCGACCTGATTGATCTCGTCTCCTCTTCGACGTCTGCGACGGTCTACCCATCTGACGACTCTATCCTCTCTGTTCTCCAAGCTCGCTTTCGCCAGGACCTACCCTACACCCGTGTCGGCGCATCTCATTTGGTCGTCGTTAATCCTTACAAGGCACTCTCTAATGTTAACGACGCCAGCGCCAAGGACTACGAGGAGCAGTCCTACAAGGACACCAGCCTGCCGTTGCCTGGTTCTCCGGCACCTCTGCCACCTCACCCCTTCGACCTTGCCGCTCGTGTGTACTTGTTAATGCGGAGGAGAGGCGAGTCCCAATCGGTCATCTTTCGGTGAGTTATTCCCGCATGTTCCAAATTATCTCCGGGTGCCCCACAGCTTGTTCAGCCGTCCGTCTGGCCACCAACGTTGGCGAGATTGGTTGCGTGTCGGCTGTAAGGCAGGGTAACGTGCAGTCCGTGGCGACGGACGCCGCATGGCCTCTGGCACACTCGCTCCAGACTTCCACCCAATTACGCTACTGGTGACTGGGAAATGCTGACCAATTGGCAATAGAGGTATCACCGCGTCGGGAAAAACGTACAGCTCCCAGCTACTTGTTAACCAAGTACTGAGGCTCTCCGCTCACTCCAAGAAGGAGGCCAAGCTCGCCGAGCAGATCAAAGCGATCACTCCAGTCCTTGATTCGTTCGGAAATGCGAAGACGCTCATTAACCCTAACGCTTCTCGACACGGGCGCTATCTCGAATTGCACTTCAACGAGAGAGGCCGTATCAGCTCCGCGAAGGTGCTCACATATGGTCTCGAGAAGTCGCGGCTGAACAGGCTCTCCTTTGAGGAGCGCACGTACCACGTCTTCTACCAGTTCCTCGCTGGCGCTACTCCTGAGGAGCGCGATCGGTACAACTTAGAGGACGCCTCAGATTACGCACTACTCGCGTCATCTGGATGTTACAGGCTGCCGGCAGGCCCTTTCAGTGACGATTCCATTGCCATGGGCGAGTTGCGCGCCGCATTGAAGATACTCGGCTTCAAACCGAAGCACATGTCCGCCATCTTCGGATTGCTCGTCGCCATCCTCCTTCTTGGCAACATCCAGTTCTTGGAGCCAGATGGAAAAGATGTCTCTGCCTATATTGCGAACCCGCCGGTACTCGAGCAAGTCGCACGACTGCTCGGAGTTTCAGCGGAAGAGCTCGGGGAGTCACTCACAAACAAGACGAGCTATGTTCGCAAGGAGTTGTACACTGTCATGCTGAACGCTGAGCAGAGTGCAGCGCAGCGCGACATTCTTATCCGAGATCTCTATGCCATCCTCTTTGCCTTCGTCGTCGAGACTGCGAACCACAAGATCGCGCCAGCCTCGCAGGACACGCCACCACCTACGCAAATTGTTCTCTTCGACCAACCCGGCTTCCAGACTAAGGGTCCTCCGGGATCCGCGTCAGTGTACTTCGGTGGACCAGCTCCCCTCATTCAGTCACAAGGCCAGTCCGGGTTTGACGAATTCTGCATCAACTTCGCGAATGAACTCCTACATTCCTACGTACTCCGGAACGTCTTCGAGGATTCCGTGGGGTACAACGGCCTGCTCACGAGTGACGGTATTTCTCTGCCGCCTATCACGACGATGGACAACGCCGGGTGCGTTGAGCTGCTCCGCGGTGCACAGCTCAATGAACGGGCTCAGAGAAAGCCTGGTGGTATGCTTGGGATCATGGGCAAGGCCTGCTCATCCTACCGGTCTGGCAAGAGCGCGGAGAAGAAGGACGAGGATATGCTGCAGGAGCTCGTGTCGAAGTTCGGCGTGCATGCGTCATTCGATGCACCCACTTCAAACGAAAGTTTCACCTTCGGTATCAATCACTTTGCAGGTCCCTGCTCGTACGACGTTCACGGCTTCGTCGAGAAGGATACCGACATCCTCGATTGTTCCTTCGTCACCGTCCTTCGCAACTCGTCCGATCCGTTCGTGTCGAAGCTCATGTCGGGCCCAAGCCTAGCAACTGAGCGTCACTCCAAAGACGAAAGTATCATTGTGCAGGCACAGGTATCATCTCGTCCATTACGCCAGTTGACACCGATCTTGTCCCGCACCGGAGAGCCGCCGACGCCGACCGAAGAACACGCCCGGCTAGACCCCTCGAAGGTTTACCCCGTCACCACACAGCTCAATTATAACCTGTCCGAGATCATGGCCAACCTCGACCGCACCCGTCTTTGGACCGTCTCCTGCATTCGACCCAACGACTCGAGTTCGGCCAACTCGTTCGACAAACGGCGAGCCAAAGCGCAGATCCGCTCCCTCCTCCTTCCTGACCTTGTTTCTCGACGAAAAGCTGATTTCGTTGTCGACTTCGAGCAGGTGGCGTTTTGCGACCGATATGTCCCCACGATGCGTGGCTCGGATGCAGAGAGGATTAGACAATGTGCGCAAGCGAATGGCTGGCATGAGGGCTCGGACTACGTGGTGGGACATCGGATGATCTGGCTGACCTACGGCGCATGGAAGATGGTCGAGGACGTCTTGCGGGCGGCGGAAAAGGAGCAGAAGAAGGGCTCCGGAGAGGGCGCGGATGACGACGAGAGCGCTATCCCCGATGATGCGACAGAGTACACGCACCAAGACGGCTCTCTTGCGCCTGGTCCCACGTTTTATGGTGCTGGTGGCAGCGAAGACAACCTATTGCTAACGCGCACTGGCACTAACGGCACGCAATACCAGGACCCAAATGGTAACTACTCGCAAGTGGGCCAGTCCACACCACACCTCGACCATACGCCCGCCTACAGCGAGCCCGATGGCGACGATTGGGGTTCGCAGTGGGACAAGAAGGACGAGGGCTACGGCAATGGCGACCTGCCGACGCCGGATCCTTCGAAGGAGGGTGGTGGAATGGTTGTAAAAGAGGCGCCAAACACTGTGGAGGAGGTGCCTACGAGTAGAGCCAGGTGGTGGTGGCTGTGGATGGTGTGGATCACCACGTTCTGGATCCCGGATTTCGCACTGAAGAATATTGGACGGATGAAACGGCCAGATATTCGGTTGGCCTGGAGAGAAAAGGTTACCATCTTCTGGCTCATCTTCTTCTTTAACGGCGTCGTCCTCTTCTACATCATTGAATTCGGCCGCTTGCTCTGTCCCGACTTCGACAAGGCCTTCAACCTCGCCTCTGTCAGCGGTCATACGGCGTCCAACGACTTCTGGGTCGCTATTCAAGGGAAGGTCTACGATGTTTCGAATTTTGTCCACGGTCAGCACAGCGATATTCCAAACCTCGTCAGCAATGACGCGGATACACTCTCCCTCGTCGCCGGTCAAGACATGACGGACTACTTCCCCGTTCCGCTCGTGTTGGGATGCCCCGGACTCGTCTCGGATCCGCAGCTGGAGCTTACCTACGCAAACTTTACACCAACAGCGCCTCAGGCACTTCATGTCTCTGGCGCACTTCAGAGCGTTGCGACCTCCCAGCTGCATCAGGATGATTGGTACACCGCGATCTTCCAGCCGAAGATCAAGCAGTTCTACAAAGGCATCTTAGTTTGGGAGACTAAAGATATCTGGGACCAAGCTAATCCGAGTGATGGGACAGATCAGCGGTAAGTCGCTATTTCGCCTCCACAATGGGGATTCTAATGAAGTGGCGCCAGCCTATGGGCGATCTGGGACGGCGGAGTCTACGACCTCAGCGATTATGTCAACACGCTGCAGCTTAACCAGGACGCCACAGCCCAGTTCGAGTTCTTGAACAGCAACCTCACGGATTTGTGGCAGCAGCAACCTGGACAGGACATCACGAAGCAGATCAATAGTGTGCTGGCCCAGATGGACCCCACGACAGGCCAAGAGAATGTTGACTGTATCAAGAATATGTTTTACCTTGGCGAGACTGACTTCACCAAGACGCCCCGTTGCCAAGTACAGAACTATCTTCTGCTGGCGTTCTCCTGTCTCATCATGGCATCCATTGGCATCAAATGTGCGTACCATAATTTCTCCCGTCTCGAGAGTTCGATTAAACTGATTGATCATACCTTTGTAGTCCTTGCCGCTCTGCAGCTCTCGTCCAAGCGTAACCCGGAAATGCTCGACAAGTTCATCCTGTGCCAGGTTCCTTGTTATACCGAGGGAGAGGAGTCTCTTCGTCGTACCATCGACTCGTTGGCTGCGCTCAATTACGACGACAAGCGCAAGCTGATCTTCATTATTTGCGACGGAAATATCATTGGCAATGGCAATGACAGGACCACTCCGCGGATCGTTCTGGATATCCTCGGTGTTGATCCAAAGCTTGACCCGGAACCACTTCTCTTCAAGTCTATTGGTGAAGGATCCAAAGCTCTCAACTATGGCAAAATCTACTCTGGACTGTATGAGTTCGAGGGTCACGTCGTTCCGTACGTCATCTTGCATGCTATTCATTGTTTACAGGCTCAATTTGTGCTAGGTACGTTGTCGTAGTCAAGGTTGGCAAGCCGACAGAGCGCTCGAAGCCAGGCAATCGCGGCAAGCGTGACAGTCAGATTCTTTTGCTGCAGTACCTCAACAGGGTTCACTTCGACGCACCGATGTGCCCACTCGAGTTGGAGATCTATCACCAGATGCGCAACGTCATTGGCATTGATCCTGCATTCTACGAGTATATCTTTACCGTTGATGCCGATACGGTAAGTTTATCGTATATGGTATGCAGACTCTATCTGATCGCGCCAATATTCGTCAGACTGTCACTCCGGATTCTTTGAATCGTCTGGTGGCATGTGCTGCGGACGATTCGAGTATCATCGGCATTTGCGGAGAGACTAAGGTTGACAACGAAGAGGGCTCGTGGTGGACAATGATTCAGGTAAGACCTCCGGATCTAGTAGAGTGGGCCTGTACTGACGATAGCGAAAGGTTTACGAGTACTACATTTCTCACCATCTATCGAAGGCATTCGAGAGCTTGTTCGGCTCCGTATCTTGTCTTCCGGGTTGTTTCTCAATGTACCGTATTCGTACCGCTGACAAGGGCAGGCCTATCATCATCTCAAACCGCCTCATCGAGGACTACTCCGAACCTATCGTCGATACGCTGCACAAGAAGAATCTGTTCTCACTCGGTGAAGATCGTTACCTGACGACACTTCTGCTCAAACACTTCCCGACATTCAGGACGAAGTTCACTCCGGACGCCATCGCCCACACCATTGCCCCGGAGTCGTGGCGCGTTCTGTTCTCCCAGCGTCGTCGATGGATTAACTCGACTGTTCACAACCTCTGTGAGCTGATCTTCCTTCCGGAGCTAATCGGTTTCTGCTGTTTCTCTATGCGGTTCTTCGTCTTCATCGACCTCCTCGGTACTTTGGTGAGTCGATCGCACGTTTTCACGGAATAGAAGTTTGATCTAGTTGTATAGATTCTGCCGGCCACTGTGGTTTACCTGGTGTACCTCATTGTCGTCGTTGCAACGGGCAATGCCGCATTCCCGCTCCTTTCCATTATCATGATTGCGGTGGTATATGGTCTACAGGTTCAGTCGCTCCGCTTTTGACCCATGGTTGTGCACTCATCTATGTTCCCCAGGCGATCATCTTCCTACTGAAGCGCGAGTTCATGCTCATTGGCTGGATGGTAGTGTATATACTCTCGTGAGTTAACCCCTGATGGCGATATGCTATATGGTTGCTGATACGTTTCCCACAGGTACCCCATTTACAGCTTCTTCCTGCCGATCTATTCGTTCTGGTGCATGGACGACTTCAGTTGGGGTAACACGCGTCTTGTCATTGGCGAGGGCAGCAGCAAGAAGGTCATCATGAACGACGATGAGAAGTTCGACGATTCCATGATTCCTCTCAAGAAGTTTAGCGGTATGTCTATGTCATTTGATGTACATACGGCCACTCATTATTGTTCACAGAGTATGAGGCACAAGCCTGGGAGACTGGATCCCGTCTTTCGGATGAGACTGGCTATGATACCATGCCTCAGTCCCAGAACAGGTCGCGTGGGCCAGCCTCACGAGCGGAGTCTCCTCGTAGCTTCCATCAGGCGTCGCAGACTGGTGACTACTACCGCGATACGAACGTGACCGGCAGCAACTCGAACTCGAATATCCGAGGAATACCATCGCAGACCAACCTGTCACAGCACGGTGGACCACCCATGTCCCAGTACGGAAGTCATCCCATGTCCCAGTACGGAGGCCCTGCCATGTCCCAGCATGGTCTTCCCCAGCTGCCGTTCATGCCTTTCGGAGGCCCTGGTTCCGTCACCGGATCCGACCACGGTGGACATATGCCTATGGCCGGACCGATGGCATACCAGAACACAGGCAGTATGTACGGGATGATGCCTAACGTGCCACGCAACACCATGTTCGGCGGTGATATGAACGGATCGCAGTCCGGTTTTGCGCCACCAGCCGGCCCTGCAGCTATGAACCGACCGATGTCGACATTCTCCCTCGCGACGTCAGTGAATCCATTCGCCGGACCCAGTATGAACCCGGATCCTAGTGACGAGGATCTTGTCAACGCGCTGCGAACATACCTCAGCACTCAGGATCTGATGACAGTCACGAAGAAGTAAGTGCACACGACGCGTTCCCACGGACCGAATGTTAACGGGTTTCACAGGACTGTCCGGGAAGCTATTCAGGCTCGTTTCCCCAAAGCGGACTTGTCGAATCGTAGGCAGTTCCTGAACGATTCCATTGACAAGATTCTTTCGCAGTCATAGACACTTATGGACCTTATTACCCGGATTTTCTATCGGTCGTTACGAGCTGTGCGGACCGACTACATATATTTTGGACTCATGGCCTATCTTCTCCATTTCACAGCATCGCATGGACCTCTCATATTGCATTACCAGTCGATATAGCAATGTAGTAATCAATGCAGGACAATGAGGCTCTTCATTGGACTGTCAAAGCTGACTGTCTGAACGCTGACCCGAAACGTTGATGTGAAGGTCGAGGAAAGCACAAGAAAGTGTGAGAGCAGGTGAGAGCGCGCCATGTGATGATGCCATTGGCGGCTAGGAGCGGGTGCATAAGGCGGAGGCTGTTCTCTCTCCGACTACAGCCGCCAATCGTTCCTCGGTTTCCCCCAAATCCTCTCCCTCTCGACGACGACATGCCTGCACCTGCTATCTATCTTGCGGCAGTAGTCGGCGCGGTCGCGGCCGGTATTGCGTTCAAGGAGGTAAGGAGCCGAAGCTGGAAACTTCGAGTTACTAATCGTTCTATCAGCTCGTGTACGAGCCCCATATCGCCCCTAAAGTCGAGGCATGGGCGGAGGCATTTGTGGAACGTCGAAGACGACGACGGGCTCTACGACAAGGTCCGATCCTCGCTCAGCCAGTTCACGAGGACGGCCATGAGAGCAGAGGACGCAGGTCCAGTGACGCCTTCGACGACAAGAACCAGGACGGGGACAGGTTGGGGTACTCCGTAGAACTGGAGCAGCTTGTCGCCAAAGAGGTTGACGAGTGGAGAAGCTCTGGGCAGTCTACTCTGCGGCAGAGAAGGACGACGAATACTATGGACCAGGTATCGTTTTCATCTACTTGGCCCTACCTACATCTACTGACTCAGTGCCTAGTCTAATACTTTCCTTCCTTACCGGCCCATGTCTCCGACCCACGTCCTGTTTGACTCCTCCGATCCGGTCATACCCAGTTCGTCCATCCCACCGGGCGGCCTTTCGCGTGCCCGCTCGCTCTCAGGATCACAACGCCTCTCAACCAACAATTCGGCACAGCCCACGCCGCATGTTCAAAGCAGAGATCTCCCCACAGATGACTCGTTTAATATTCCAAGACCGCCCACGTCGATATCAAATGCTTCCGGCGCATCACCCCGCTCCTTGACGCCCTTGACTTTCAATACTGCTGACACACCGTCTATTAGTGCTCCGCTGTCTCGACACTCGACACCCGACTATTCCGACATCTCGGCCTCACAGTTCCCGGCCTCGGTCTACAATACCGCTTTTCTAGGCACACACAGCAGTAGTCCTGCTCCAGGACGAGCAGCTAGCGGAACTCTGTCGGTCCAGGCATTCTCGCGTGCACAATCACCGTTCTCGGACGCTTGGTCTGTTGGGACAGACAGCAGCACAATGCAGAGCATGTCTGGTCTGACTTCGCCTGCCGCGCAGTCATATAGTTCACTTGATGATCTGGCAAACCACAGCGACGACGACGTCCTTTCGCTTCGTTCTGGCATGTTCAGTGCGAGCGATCTACACGATGACGAGCCATTGTCCCTTCTCTCTCCGACGCTATCTCGCCGCAATAGTAACTCCCCCCGCCCAGGCAGTGACGACGGCTGGGATGTAGTAGGCGGTAGAGTCCTCGAGCACTCTGAGCATTCACTCGTTCCACTTCCCTAGAATTCTCTATCCTGCTATGGGTGGTTGTATTAGTGATTGCTTTCCCCACTCTGGTCCCCTCAGCGCTTCAACGGCATTCCGTAGACAGGTCATACATGGGTTGTGTACAAGATGTAAAGTATGTGTGTATGCATTTGAATCAACCTATTCCTCCATCCTCGCCCGGTTTGAAGCGTGTACTACATTGAATTGCAATCTACCCTCCAATCCAGATCTGCACACGCGTGGTTGCGCCTAGGTATGGCTACACACGATGCCGATGTGCATCGAAGGCCGCCATCCTCGTGTACGGTCGGCTGTGCGTCTGATACGCAAGACGGATGGCGCACGAGTGATGGCGCAGCTCATTTCCGCGCACATCTCGTGCGTATGGCACGCAGCCATCGGTGCGTGTTGCTCCCGCAGAACCCAAACGGCCCGGGAATCTATCGCCCATTTCGAAATCTTTGGCGCCGGTGAGTGAGACGGTACATACTGTCAGGATATCGCAGGCACTCGGAGGACAGCTTCTTCTCCTGAGCACTTTTTCAGTCCGAGGTGTGGATGTTGCATGCAGTTCACGTAGGTACGCTGTCAGACCGGAACAAACATGAATTAGACTTGAACGAATCGACATTATGATCGCGTGTCAGGAACTGGCCGGACACGTGTAGTCCACCCCCTTCGTGGCTGTGGATTGCGGAGGCCTACAGGTTGATCTATAGGGCGTATCATATACTCGCACGGCGCATATCGCTCCAGAGGCGTGCTTGACTGCTGTCTACCTCGATGCAGCCATCAGGCATGGCCGTGCTCCGTCGTTATATACACGGCAGAGCGACGCTCTTTGTGCATCGAGGACATCCTCTCCACCTGCCCTTCCCATTCTACCAGTAGATTGATCTCCCCTCCACTCGCTCTTCTGTCTTGCATAGATGTCGTCGACACCACCGTCGTCGCGGCCCTCGTCGCCGTCGCCCGGCGGGCGGTCCTTCCGCTCGCGTATGGCCTCGACAATGCGGCGTGCATCGACTGGTCTCTCCATAATCAGACCAGGTTTGTCGCGGCCAGAATCCAGGAGTTCCCTACAGATTGATTCTACCGCGGCGCTGGCGCCGCCGGAGCAAGAGCTGCACAAGGCACCGAGTCCAGTGGCTGAATCGCCCGCGCGTGAGGCGGCAGAGAACAACGCTGACGCTGCTGTACCCGTAGGGCCTTCGCCGTTGTCACAGTCAACTATTCCTCCTGCAGCAGTAGTTGTGGCGGATGCTCCCGCGACCCAGGCCCCGGCAGCAGCAGTAACCCAGCTAGAGGTTCCTCCATCAGCTGCTCCAGCCCCGGAGGTTTCAGTACCGGTTGCTCCCCAGCCAGCAGCTTCTGCGGAGGCGCCGGTCTCTGAGCCAGCCAGTCCAGCTCTTGCACCGACGGCATCCCCGGAGCCGATGTATACTGCCGAGCCAGAGGCACTGCCAGAACTGCCTCCCCTTGCGCGGGCTGATATGGAGACCGCACGGCCAGAGTCGCAGCCAGATCGTCTCGCCACTGGTCCGTCGCCCATCGCCGTGCTCCCATCGTCGTCTCAATCGATTACTGCAGCTCCCGCGGTCGAAGAAACTCGGAAGGTAGATGAGAGGCCGGCTGATTTCTTCGCTTGGAAAGACGACAATGTTGTAGCACCGAAGAAATCGGTGTCCAGTCTGGCTCCCTCGACCACCGCCCGGGAATCAAGCCAACCGGCCATCGCGGCTGGTACGACACAATTTGTCCACCCCGATACCGACCATGCAGACGTCTACGCGTGGAGGGACGAGGCCATTCCGTCGAAGAAGCCATCCGTCTCCAGCTTCACTCGGAGGGATTCCATTCGTCCGTCCTCGCCACCTGCACGCGCGCGCAGTCTGTCTCCGCGCGGCAGCATGTCGTCCATGGCTTCGTCGTACGGGCAAGTGATGATATCAGCGCCTGGCAAACATGTCTCCGTCTCGGTCGATCCCACCGACGTCGAGCAAAGGCGGGGACGCAGCTCCAGCGTCCGGTAAGACTTGGCACTCTACCGGATGTGGGCTTCGGTTAACCCTGCTTGCAACAGCATTTCGATTGAGGATCCCTTCGTCGACCCATTCGCGGATCCGCCGAATCCGGACCGCATGCCTAAGCCGCATAACACGCTCAGTCCCATATACAGCGTGAACATGCCTGAGTACGTACCTGGAAACATTTCACGATTGCATAATAATTGAGGCACCATCATCTAGGCCCGAGCCAGCAGAGCCGGAGCAGGAGAGACCACCAATGGCTTCCGAACCCGATCCATTCTTCCAAGGCTTCACCACGGCCCCTGTGGCGTCAATGCCGGTAGCGATTACGGAAAGGTGAGTATCACGGCCAGGTTATGCTGCAAAATACTCACAGGTGTGCTTTTAGTGCTGCGCAAACCGAGCTCTCAGGTTATACGATCGGCGAGGGACCCTCGTCGTCCACTCAGCAGCTCCAGCATGATACAGAGTGAGTCCTGTCCTTCGCTAAAGGTCCTCGTATTAACTGGCAGCATAGCGAAAGAATCCCGCTTCTGCAGAACCCTGCGCCTCTAGCAAGAGGTGGCAACGGAAAGGTGAATGCATACCCGAACGCCAGCTCGAGCTCCGCCATCGCTTTCCCCTCCGTTAGTAATCTTTCCAAGAAGCCCTCCGGGCCTCAATCCTTCGAGACACTCGGATGGAAGGAGTATACTCTTCCTGACAGCTCCGTCTACTTCGCACACGCGAGCATGCGCATCTCCACGGACGTCGATCTTCGCAGCGCACGGAGGCTCGCGGCAGTCACGGACTACATCGAGAGGAAGCTGCCCGAGGAGGTCGCGATGCCGCCCGCCGGGTGGGAACTGTGGCTCCGTGACGCGGGCACGATGAGGCATGACTTCAAACTGGTGAGGAATTGGGTGAACCACGGCGCGAGGATACTCTCGTCCGACCCGCCGCCGACGATCTCTGGCGAGGTAGATACGCTGACTAACCGGATCACGGACGACGACAGTGAGTGATATGAGGTGGATGAATGGGACAATGCTGACGCTGGCTGGCAATGCAGGGCTCGACATGGAGTACCGCTATTGGTCGTTCCTAGAGGCACATCCCGCACATACCCCTCTCGTCGAGAGTACGAAGGCAGAAGCGATGGAAGCGCTGACGTGGTCCTATACCGGTCAGTCTATTTGACCGACGAGTTGTGTGCTTGCGACTGAATTAGTATTAGATTGTCTTCTCCCGTCTTCACGACCCGTCCCGCCGCCGTTCGCGCCTCAGGAATGCCAGGAGCTCATGGGACTGCTCCGTTCGTTCGACAGTGAACCCTCGAATACATCGGTGGTGCAGACCAGGATCGTTGCGCGCGTCTTGCTGCGTGTAGGTGAGTGCGCCATCCTCTTCCGTAATGGCATCCGGCTGAGGATGCACAGTGCAATGGCGGCAATACTACTTCCGTCCAAATAAGCCTCTCCCACGGGATGCTGCAAAGAGCGGGCACCATCCCGAGCGCCGGATGCCCTTCCGGCGCGCCATACTCGACTTCGTCATCGGCGTCCTCTGCCTCGGCATCCCGTACCTCTTCCTCGGGCGCACAAACCACCAGCGGATCGACGAGGAGAGCGGGCTGCGCACCGCGGGGCCGATGCTCATTGTCGGCGCGTGCGCGTGTCTAGTCGTAAGCTCTTCCCCTATCGCGGCTATCGTGCGAAGGTTGATCGGGTCATCTGGCGGGTGCGGCGGGTGTGTAGGCGGCGGTCATCCTCAGTGCGTCGGTGACGTTCATCTCGCTGCCGGGTATCGACGATGTCGCAAGGTTGTCGGGCATGGTAGCCATCATCCTATCGGCGTCCAGTATGATCTCTGCCGTCATTGCGCTCTTCAGGTACAAGAGCGATATCGAGCGCTCGATGGTGTATGTTAGTGGGGAAGGGCTCATGATGCACTCGGTATGTAGCCTCGTGCCTTGGCGTTATTCTTCCCAATATTGATCATCATCGTTATACAGAGACGGAGCATTGTGATGAGCATGCCCTTGGTGTTCCTTGCCTGGGCGATTGCAGCGTTCATGACCGGCATCACGTGGTACTCGTTCCGTGGCGCGACCATCACAAGCAAGGTTGCAGTGAGGTATCCGTTCCGAGAGTATACCCACTGGGCTGTTGTGGGTACGCTGGGTGGTATGGCGGGCTTCTTGTTCATCCTTCTCCTACTCGCCCGACGGTGAGCATCATGCGGAAAATGTCACCGGAGATGGCGCTATCCATGATTGCTGAACCAGTTATCTATATGCATCTGTGTTCATATCTCTGGTAGAATATGGTTTACATTGTATACCGACCATTGCCTAACGTTCCACGTTATAGACATTTGACTGACACAGCCCCAGGCGTTTGGAGGCGTACGACCCGAGTCTGAATGAATTTCTGGGGATGTCCTTTGGTGCAATGTATAGCTTGGCGTCCAAAATGGTGTCATGAATCGTCGCCATCTTGTAAAACGAAGTATTCGCTCCCATATATCGTAGAAGACGCGACAGTTGCTGCTGTTAGAGCGAGCGATATAGGATGTCTCGGAGGTTGCAGTGACTTGCGAGAGTTCAGGAACAGATACATGAGGGACCATGCTGAATAAAATCAGCATTCAGGAGGATCATACCCCAGGTTTACTGTTGGTGGATTGGGAAATGACGAACCGGTGGCAATACCGCTGCCGTTCCTTGTGTCTCCAGTCGACAAAACATACCCAGCACCAGCAAAAATAGCGCCGAATCCTAAGCGATGTACAATGGGAGGCAGACCCGGACGTGGCGGGATGACGGAAGTGGCGAAGACTGTCGGTGATGGGAACCAAGATTGAGGGCCTGGTCGATTCAGCAAGACAAGGACAACGCACAAAGACCAGACAACGCCCACGTAGGCACTCTACAAGATGTGTAAGAAAAGATCGTATACGCAGAAGTGGCATCGCTCACGGTGATTGTGACCAAGGACGCACAACAGATGCAAGTGATACGGTGGAGGAATTTGAGCTTGCCGGAGTATCGGAGCCCGACGCAGAGACAGGTGCAGGCGCTGTAGAATTTGAAGACATTTTAGTGGGAGCAATCAGTGAGATGCTGAGAAGACCCGAGTGAAGCTGCAAGCAGCCGTCGGAGCACGGCCAGTTATATGTCGAACGAAGGATTTCCTGTTCTGGGTGACGGTTCACATTTTTGCTTCAAGCGAGCACTTGTCTCGCTTATTTCCCACCAAAGCGACCGCAAGTCGCTTGAAGTCGCTTTGCCAAGTAAATTTCCTCTTTTAGCAAGTTACCTAAGCTATTTCCACTTCCGACGTTGCGGGGCATAGGCGGAGTCTCTCGGCATGGCGGGAGCATCGACTTCCACTGCTATGCTGCGACTCGGGTCCATCATTAACAATGCCCTACACCTTGTTACATATACAGCAACCAGACAAAATCATATACTCCAAGTGACTGAGAACAGCATGCTAATATG